>CABFVX010002920.1:40628-52272 GCA_902151425.1 Timema shepardi | reverse complement strand
CCCCCCCCCCCCTCCCATCCTTCAATTCCCCACCCGTCTGGAGCACATCTGTTCACTTGGTGCTGACCAGAGAGACAAGTTAAAGCATAACCGATTTTAAGATGTACATACAACATTTTAGCTTTACATGATACTGTCTTGCACCTAGTTTTGTTCTAAAGAGCTTACAGAAAGATGCTTTTCCTATTTATTCTTTATATACTCTTCCTACAATTCTCTATTCAATAAGCAGCTTACTCAGTTGCTGACCCTGACAACATTCCAATGGTCACCAGCACAATATCCTCTTTGTTTGGTTCTTCTCACACACTACCCTCNCCCCCCCCCCCTCCTTCCCCACCAATACACTTCTGTGCATTATTTCATAAACCACATCCTCAATAATAAAAGGCAAAGAAACTACCTTTTTAGAGAAGCTTTAAATTGTGAGACCCATAAATCTGTTGATCCCTTTCTATTTTGAACTGAAAAATACTCATAAATTCTTACCTTAAAGAGAAACCTTAATTTTTTTGCGGAGATGTCAAGCTGGATTCAAAGATAGACTCATTTCTTATTGGTATCTAAAAGAGTCAAGAATCTTTCTTATCATAATTTTTGAAACCTCGATTCTTAGCTCTCCAATCCAAGAGGGTGAAAGCTCTGGTATTTTAGCCAAAGAGCATTATTTAGGAGTTGATAGTAAGTTTCTCATTTTGATCATTATCAGGGTTTTTTTTCTGTTAACAGCAAATTTTAAATGTACTCAACATGACCTTTATGTTGTAGCCATCTTGTGCACATCCATTACATTCGGATTGGTTCTTTTCTTTTTCCTCTCTACATTTTTATTCTTTTTACATTAAATATAATGTATAAGTAAGTAATTTATTTTGTTTAACCCGAATGGGTAATAAAGACAGTGTGCTAAAAATAAAAAATAAATATTTTGGATGCTTAGAACAGAAGCATTCGGAATCTAGTAAAACTGGAATTGTGACATCTCTGATTGATTTTATAATTATTTTGTTTTTAATTCTGTTGTTTAATATTTTAGGAGGTGAGTTCCGATGTGTTAAAGACTTCATGTGTATCCCCTCCTCATGGCAATGTGACGGTGAGAAGGACTGTGCTGACAACTCTGATGAGACTAGCTGTGTTGCAGTCAAATGTGAGAGTTGGCAATTCAAGGTGGGTGTCCAGCGACTTGGAAAACAGGAAGAAGTCAGGGAAGGGAATTTTATAAATTTCTGTCATTACAAATATACAAATAGGGATTTTTGTTAAAGTCGTTTATTTGAAAACTATCTGAATGTAGACCATTCAGAATGGATACAATTAAGGATTTTGGGGATATTATGAGATTGGGTACAAATCATTCCTTTTATTAGTGTTGCTTGTTTAAGAAATGTCTGAATGAATACAATTCAGCTCCCCCAATTAAATAAATAATATTTATGATATAGTGACCGGAAAATTTGGAAATTGGCTTAGTAAAACTGGAAAAGTTAGTAATTTTAAAATATAGTTTGGTTGGATACCCCGAGTTTATTTATTATTTGAAAGTAAGCCACATTCTTTTGTGAGATATCGACTAATATTGTAATACAAAATTATCAGTGATTGGAAATTAAAATGGGAGTCCAGCTTAATCTTGTGGAGATTTTCTGGTCATGAGAATCTAATTTTAAAAAATATTAAAAAACATACAATATGATTATAAATGTTTTGTTGGTACAGACAAATTTATCACCAAACTAAGTGGTTCAATTAGATAAATAATGCAAATTACTGGAGTTAGATTAATCACTTATGTTTTTTAAATCGTTAAACCCTATTTCTCATTTTTGAGGTTGACTATTTTATTGTATTTTCTCCTAATCATTAAATTGTGTTGATAAAATGGTTTCAGTGCAAGAACAATAGGTGTATCTTCATGTCGTGGAAGTGTGATGGTGATAATGACTGTGGGGAAGATGATCCAAGTGACGAAGAGAACTGCACTGCTACCCGTGAGCCCACTGAGCGACCTCCAGATATGCCATTCCTTCCTACTGTGAGGCTCCTTACTATTGCCATGAGGTGGTGCAGGCCATGATTGAGAAGTTTGATACAGATCATCAACATGTGGAGTATTGTAGCCGATTTATAGATCTTTGTTTTGATGCTGAAGAAACTCACTTGTGGAGTGTAAATTATAATTACTTAAATTGGAAGGTTTTAGGTGTGTAATATTTAATTGGATGGAAGAGAGAATTTATTTCTTGATGTGGTCAAGACTCCTATAGTTGAAGTTCTCAAACAACTATATTAGTGTATCATATACTTTTAAAAATATCAAAGAAAGTTAAATATCTCCTCGATTGTGCTCCAATAATACGAAATGTTTTCAGAATTCTTGCAACTCGTGGATGTTCACCTGTAGTAATCGCAAGTGTGTGCCATATTGGTGGAAATGCGATGGTGTAGATGATTGTGGTGACAGATCAGACGAAATAGGCTGCGGGGATTTGGTGACAACTCTAACTCCATCCAGCAGTACACCCTCTCCTCATTCCTTCACCTGCAAGGAGAACGAGTTCCGCTGCTATACAGGTGCACATTTTAGCCCAGACATACTTTAATTACTAAATATTTATTGATATATTTAAATTTGGATATTATTAAGTGCCTTTTGTCTACATAATTCATTAATTGCCTAAACTAAAAAGACCCTCCTAACCCCCTCTTTTTTTAAGGAACTTAGATTTATACTAAACATATGTAGGGGAGTTGTTATATATGGAATAAGACACAGTAAAGAAGAATAGAAACACAATAATAGCTTTCACAATGAAAACAACAATACCATTCACAATTTACTATGTTGCTATTGGTTAAAGAGGTAATGGCTGCCTCTTGAGGAAAATCTATTGCTTTGTTACTTGAGTTTTGTCTTTTAAGGAAGTTGCGTTGCATGTTTCATACTTCTTCCTGATGAGTTTTGATAAAATGAAACCTAGATCGTGGGGTTAGCTGGAAACAATAGATTTTCTTCAAGAGGCAGTAACTTGTGTCCAGTGACATCAATGCAAATTGGGAACTGCACTCAGATTCCGGATCTTTTCTTTTGAGCTATCCTTTAATAGTATTGCTCGAGTCATCACTTGTCATAACAACTCTTGTATTCCGGTTCTTTGCTTTAAAGGTTTATAAAGGTTTTGTCCAAAAAAGTTTGCCAGTGACAAAGTTGTGCTATGCCGCCTTTGAAAAAGTATGTAGACCAATATGTGTAGGGATTTTATATGCTGCCACACACATCCAGTTTCTCCCATACATAACTGTCATATCCCTACTTAGTCTTAGCACCTCCTCTTACTTCTGGTTTGTGTTATATGCATATATAGGCCTACTACTTACCCTAATGTGTTAGGGATCAAGGAGGTTGAATTTAGAGGACATGTACCCACATTTGTGTGGAGGGATGGTGGAAAACCACTCTTAGTACACCTGCCCTGGATCCAACTTCTATTTCTGACAGTCTAATCTATTGGGAGAATAGTGCTTTAGACCATGCGGCCACCGAAGCAGGTAAATCGATACTAATATTCATATCATAACTGTAAAAGGCCTATAGCTAAAGAGTTGGAAAAAAGTTTTCTAAAAACTACTATCCTAGTTGAAATTAGGCCCTGTGTGGATAAAAAATAGATAAAATCGCCCATTCAATAAACTTCTAGCTTATTTTACATGATGAGGCATAAGTAGCAACTAGACAATTAATGATAAGAATAGCATCCTGATGAAGTTATTTTAAATTATTTCCTATGAATGATTAGTTTTCACTAATATGATAAAATGTAGGCCTAAGACTAAAGGGTGACCTATTTGTTTAATTAAATGAATAAATGTTGCATTTAATGTAACTACTAAAAGTGGTTTGGTTTGCTAACTTATAAATAAGTAAGTTAAGGAAAGCATATTTTAGGTGTATCTCTTTTAGAACTTGCAATAATATTAGTTCTAAATGGCAGTATTGTACCAACTGTGCTTCTATTTTGGTTACAAATAATACTACCAATGAAAGTTAAAAGTACACGTAGAGGTTCATGGAAGGAACGGCTGTTATTTCTGTTGGTTGGACCTCAATGAGACAGTTTGTGCCAAGGTTGATACTTGTGTTTTATGTTGATCATATGGATTCATAAACAAATAAGCTAATGTGTGTGTAATCACTCCTGCCAGGTGAATGGCAGTCATCTTTAACCAAGGGAAAATTAAATTTTCTTGATATATTTTTCGTTAGCATTCTGACAAAGTTCTCTAAGGGTTGGTTTTCCATCCTCACACCATTGAAGTGTTTACCCTTAAATTTCACCACTCACATACATTTCTTTTTTAAACTAATGTTTTCCATTGTGTCTTAACTAATTGTTTGAGATATGCACTAACTATGCTAATGTGTTTGAGATAAGGAAGGTTGAATCAAGAAGAAGTGTATCTGCATTTACATGGAGGGAGAGTTGAAAACTATTTAGGAAAAACAACTTTCAGTACACCTGGATGAGATTCAAACCTGGATTTATCTGCCATTGAGCGTCCAATCGACTGTGAGTGTGCCGCTTGTACCATTTAACCACCGAATCATGTATGTAAACCATTTGTCAAAATTGGCTTTATGTCATACTAATGCACAAGATTAATATTTACCCTTTCAAATTATGCAGACCTGAATTTCAAGCTGTCCCTAGGACTATTTTTATTATAGATTCTGGAATAACTCTTAAGGGGTCATCCATAAACAACGTAACACTTTTTCTTAAATCCTCTGTATGCCTATGTAACACCATGTACACATTTAGCCCCCACCCCTTTCCTAACAGCGGTATGTGATTTATAGATGACCCCTAATGAAGCAACAACAAAATAATTAGCATTGAATGACTTAACTTGTAGAATCACTAGAAAACATGACAAGACCATGCGTCACTAAACAATCATGACACCAACATTATTGGATGCCATGAGACCTTATCTCAGTGTCTCTGTCTACACATTGAAATAAGGGTCTGAAGATCGATTTCCGGCAAAGCCGATAAATTTGGTCCCCCTTGCCAGTGATGAATTAACAACCAAGTGACAGTTTTTGTGTCTGTTCTAGAGTTAAGTTAGTTTGTAAATAATGTGCTTATATGATTAGTCAATTCACCTAATTTTGTTTGATAAATACAGCCTTGGCCTTCGTATTTTCTTCTATCATTGGCAAGTGAGGGATATTCTTTTTATTAAGATAGTTATAACTATTTGTGACAGCTCCTAAACACTTTTCTGAAGGAGTATTCAGGAGTTGTCAGCAGTTGATAGGACAGCAAGTCCTCATGGCGTGTGTTTATAAACAAAGATGAAACAAAAACAAGTTATTAGAATTAATGGTTTGCTTAGTTATTGCAATAGTTAGGCTAAAACGAGGCTCTTCTTTCACTTGTTTCTGATATATACTAACAATAGGCTCTACCTACAAAATGACTGTAAATTTTTATCAAAGCCTACAGCAAATAAAATATTGGAATTTTAAGTTCATCCCAACAAAATTCTGTTACAAATAGTCCTCCTACCTGCAATAGTACTTCATAAAATGTATAAAATAAATCTTTTAGAATTAATGTGTGAAACTTGCTAATAAAATTAAAACAACTGAGTAATCTTAAACAAAATTTGTGTTAAATCATGGTGGCTACTATTTTGTTTGATAAATACAGCCTTGGCCTTCGTATTTTCTTCTATCATTGGCAAGTGAGGGATATTCTTTTTATTAAGATAGTTATAACTATTTGTGACAGCTCCTAAACACTTTTCTGAAGGAGTATTCAGGAGTTGTCAGCAGTTGATAGGACAGCAAGTCCTCATGGCGTGTGTTTATAAACAAAGATGAAACAAAAACAAGTTATTAGAATTAATGGTTTGCTTAGTTATTGCAATAGTTAGGCTAAAACGAGGCTCTTCTTTCACTTGTTTCTGATATATACTAACAATAGGCTCTACCTACAAAATGACTGTAAATTTTTATCAAAGCCTACAGCAAATAAAATATTGGAATTTTAAGTTCATCCCAACAAAATTCTGTTACAAATAGTCCTCCTACCTGCAATAGTACTTCATAAAATGTATAAAATAAATCTTTTAGAATTAATGTGTGAAACTTGCTAATAAAATTAAAACAACTGAGTAATCTTAAACAAAATTTGTGTTAAATCATGGTGGCTACAAACAGGGAAAACCTGGAAAAGTCAGGGAATTTTTGGATGACAGGGAAATGTCAGGGAATTTAACTAAAAATAAGGAAAAGTCAGGGAATAAAAAATTTTAATTTCGCAACTAAACACTAAAACAAAAGTTAATAATACCTAAATAAAATAACATTTTAATTTTTTAAATAACTGATAAAACCATTTGTTTAGTAGATACATTTTTTTAAATATGTGATCAATAATGAAGAAAAAAAGTTATCATCCACCATTAAAACTGGAAAAACATAGTCAGGGAAATTTAAAAAATGTAGCCTGGAAAACCTGTAAAAGTCGGGGAATTTTGTAAAATATGTTTTGTAGCCACCCTGTAAATAGAGCCTACTTATATTGAACTGTTTTTTAGGTTTAGTAGAAATGTATACAGATATTGTGCTACTGCAATATAGTTGTTATAACGATAACCAGGGCTGAGGAGTCAGTAGGCCATACCTTGGACTCCTATATTTTTCTACTGTCCAACTACAACTCCATCACTGGCATGTATATAATAATTAGAAGGTTTTAAAGAATCTACTAAAATAAAATAATTTTATCATAAACTATGTATATTTTTATTACAATTTCTGAAAAAGAAAACTTTCCTACATTTATATTAAAATAAATATGCGTTTAGCTTTACATTATATAGAAATTAAGAATAGTTTTTAACAGAAACAGGATATAGGCCTACCTTGAAACCAAAGACTATACAAACTTAAGACTAACAGAACTTAATTCATATACAGCATTCACGACCTAAGCTTACTTGGATGACAGCTCAAAAAGTTACTAGAAATAGTCCCTAATATATGCCTACGCCAACAGCTGACTTCTATAACTTTGGATGACTGTAATGAAAACATATGGTAATGTATGAATGTGATAGTTAACCACAGTAATTTAGGCCAATAATATGCCTAGAGAAACTTTTGAGTTACTAAGCTAACAGAAAACAATAGAAACCGATTATATATTAATTAGGAATGGATCGAATCCGAATCAACATTTTATTTTCGAATCTCGAATCTGAATCCTACAAATTGTTATAGATTTTAATGATTTACAAATAGACCTACATTACACAATATAGGCCTAAACTGTGAATTAGGATTTATTTCAATTATGCTTTCAATTTTAATCAACACCAACGAACCACCCCTCACAAAATACATGTTAAAATTCAGCCAAATTAAACAATCTACTCATATTATTGTTTAAAAATCAAATCAATCAAAATTTGAGTGTCTTTTAATTATTTTTAAAAGTGTTGTTAGAACGAGTTAAGTTTCTAAAAAAAATGTGACATAAACAGATTAGGCCTAATTATCCTTTGATCAACTTTAATCATGATTAAAGGATATTTTATTGTATTAAGATAGCAAAATTAAAAAAAACTGATATTTTTATTAAAGACTAAAACAACATTCTTAACAATTAAACATATAATGCAAATAGTGAACTCATTAATGCCTAAATTATGTTTTATTATTATTTTCTTATATATCCATTATATATTTACGCGTAGGAAACAAATATATTCAATTCTTGCGATATATCGATTTCTGAGAATACATTTTATATAAAACACGAACATATTTTCAACTACAATATGTTCATTCCCATTTTATAAGGCAGGACTACGTTTGAATATTTCTACAATTACTTCAATAACATATTTTTTTTAAATAAAAAAAAACAAGTTAAAATCAATTTAAAAATAAATAATGGATTAGCAAGTCGTTATTTGATTCTTAAAACTCGAGAGCGCTTACAAAGTGATCAGATTACCTGAATCAATTATAAACAAACAATCGATATATGATACATAGGCCGGTTGGGATAAATAAACAGTTTTATCAGGCCGGTTGGGATAAATAAACAGTTTTATCGCTGTCTGATTGTTGACAGTATTTATATTTCATGAAACCCAACAAAATGCCTAACGTAAAGATCACATGCAATAAATTAGGGCTCTTTGCATAGTTGTAGGTAATTAAAACCAGTAGGGTAGTAATAATTAACAGTATCTTTATTTTAATCATCAATCGGGTGAGTAAACATAATATACGTCATGGTGGCTGACTTTATATCGTGTGTGATAGCGGCTGACTTTCTATCATCCGTAATGTGTTCTTATTTCTGTTTAAAAAAAGCCGTAATTGGCTTTATTTGTAATTCTAGTTTTGATTTTTAGTTTTTGAAGAGTTTCAATGTGTTCATTAAAATATTTACAAGATTGTTCATGAGGTGAAAGTTTTAGAAGTGATCATGTGCCAAAACTGTCGAGTCCAAGTTTCCCATAGAGGTAGGAGGGTAGGGTATTAGGCACGTAAGATTTTCCACACCTAACAATTTTTTTTTAAAGAAGATTTTATTCATGTTTATCTCTATTGTCCGACAAAATAAATATTACAGATTAAGTTGTGCTTTTCAAGTAGGCCTAACTAAGTAATTTTTGAATTCAAAATATTATGGTTTGTTTATAAGGTGAAAGATTTGATCATCGGTGCCAGTAAAACACCGAATCCTCGAATCTTGAATACTTGTCAGGATTCGGTGGATTCGAAGATTTGAGTGGCCCATCTCTAATATTAATATATATATATATATATATATATATATATATATATATATATATTATAATCTGAAAGAAAACATTTTAAAATGATTTGTATATAATCTAAAAGAAAAACATTTTAAACTGATTAGGATATCTGAATGAAAAATACTTTAAACTGCTTATTATAATATTAAAACAAGAGTTATTACAAAGTTTAATACACAGTTAGCTCCGAAATATATTAGGCATATATTTTATAGTCACTGCACAAATTACTTTTTATGGTTGTGGAATGTTATTAGTATGTAATATGTTGCTTGTATAAGATGTTTAATAAGATTGTTATTTTAAAGGTTCTTTAACACTCTAGGTTTTCAGCACTTTGTACCTTAATCTGGCAATAGCGGTATTGCCAGCACTTCATTTTATTTTTCATCGCTGTCACTTTCGTTGCCGACTATTTGTATTATAAAAGGTTGGGTTTCACTCGCATCCATCTTCACTTCTCTTGCCCAATCATCATTAATAATCTTCTCAGTGTGGTCGACATTTTTACTCCAACTGAAATGTAACACACCTGGTTATAAATGCAAACAAATTATAGAGAAGATACCACTTCTTTGTGGTTTTTATTATTAAATTTCAATAGTTTGAAAATATAGCTTTAGTATCTTTCAGGTGTGACTCTAACAAGGGCTCTGACAGCTGCATCATCAAACTTGTTGTTTCTTCCAGTAACCCTTGCAGTTTGCCCCCACCAGCTCTATAGGATTGTATTGGCAATGGTACGAAGACAACAGCAAAACCTGGTGTCCGCACTCTCACACCATTTCATCAATCTTGTATACAACTTCAGATTATTTAAAAAACTGATAATCTTTTATTAAGTAAATCTCATGGTTAAAGATATATATAAAATACAATGCAATCAATAAAAAATAGGGGCTCAACAAAAATGTTTTCCTTAAATTGAGTTAAATACTTAATAAACCAAACTAAATTATACATAAAACATTAATATATTTTATTTTAGGCTAGTTTTTCAGCTTTCTATGAAATTTTCATTAAAATATTTTCAATATGCTAAACTATTTGTCTGATAACAAAAGTATTATCCTGTCACCTAAAGATTTAAAACTATTTTTTAAGGGGAGTGGGGTGGTATGAAAGTGGCTTATCTTGTAACATATAGGTTATTTATGGCACAAAAAGAATTTTATTGGTTTTTCTCATAATTTGTAAAACATGATTAGTTTTTTCATTTGTCAGTTTGTGAATAACAATATCATTGTTAATTTATATGCTAGGACTGGTGTTATTCCTCATTAACATTAAATGTCCTTCCAGTAAAATGATAAACCATCTAACACATTTTAAATCAAACTCAATAAAAGTCTAAAGATGGCCGGGTGGTGGCATTTCACAAAAAGAGGACCTTAGTCAAGTTGGAAATATTGTTTGATGAGAGAGATTATTTAAACTTAGACACTCATTTATTAGTTTTTTGCGCAAGCAACCTTTCTTTAAACAAGCCTGTGTTTATATTTGATTTCACTAATACTATACCGGCAATATATTTCTTAGAAAAACACTCACCTTTGTAAAAAATCTACGTTTCATCAAGGAATACAAAATTATTGTTTTCTGCCGCAAGCTTCCTGTATTCTCTCAAAAATGCTATTCTCTTGGCCGCAACGTTGACATCTTCCATCAGCACTTTTCTTCCGTTCGTCTTCTGCCAAGAGAATCCAAATTTCATGGAGTAGCTTGTAGAGTGTTGCTCTTCCTCCTTTGAATATACTTGCAGTGTCTGGGCCTGGATTCACACGAAGAACGTCATGTGTTCATCTGCAAACAAACACCAATAAATTACAAGCATGATTTTATGCATTCACACTTGGGCAAAAACACGGGATAAATATTTATTTGTATAATTTTATGAAGGAACATCATCGGCCTTTCCATCAATGCGGAGCATGCTATTGTGAGGAAAAACCGCAGGCCACTCATACTTTTACTTTTTAAATTTAAATATCCTAGGCAAAAAATTAGTCATATTTTGCTTGACTTCATTACAACCATATTACATGTTGTATTTTATCACAACAAGAACAAAAGTGAAGTTTTTGTTGTTGTTGATTTGACACTGTTTAGAGTGTTTTCGTGTATAGTCCTAAAAAATGTGTAATATCATTTTTTCTAAAAATACCTAAATCAAAAGTAGCAAAATTCATTGTGTGACATATTAGTGAGTCTCATTACATGCTTTAAAAATTAATTGGCTCTACTATGTGTTCTTTCCAGTCAACAAACTATTAGCATCAAAGACAACAACAACCAAACCGATAAAAGGTGGACTGTATATAACAATGTGACAAGTGCTTACCTCTACTAAATAAGGTCCCGCGAAAATGGAGGTTTACCTTGTGGGTTAGTAAAGGAAGGAATAGGGAACAAGGTTGTTAATTCCTGGGCAATTCTCGAAGATTGGCAGGGGTTTTGGAGCAAAGAGGCCCCTTTAGGGCCTGAAGCACAGAATCACACATAAATAAGAATTTACAAAGCAAAGGAAGTGGACGTCATAGTAGACACCCAACGCGAACAGAGTCTCACACTGAACTGAACTCAAAAAGCAACCAACGACCTACCTTCCCCCTCCTTTCCACTCACAAAATAAGGAGGGAAGCTCAAAATCGGCGGGAACCAAATAACAAGGAACAATGAACACATACAAACCAATAAAAATAGGGAACTAAATCAAAATGAACTAGATTAAACAAACTATTCCACAGAGGCTATTTTACAATATTAAATATATACAGTTCAGAGACTGAACACT
>CABFVX010002920.1:26290-39997 GCA_902151425.1 Timema shepardi | reverse complement strand
TCTTTGGTGATCTGTAACTTCTCTTTTTTTTTTTTTCCTGGTAACTCATTTTCAGAAAAACACAAAACTATACACACATAAAAATCCCTCTACAAAATTTTGTGAGATTAAAGTTATATTAAAGTTAGCCAAATTAATATATATTTGAACTAAAGAATAAGTATCTGTATACACAAAATTTTTCTTAAAATAATTAGTAAAATGAACTAGGATTAAGTTTTTTTATGTTAATAGAGAAGCCCAATAGTTAAAATAAAAGATAATTGAAATTAAAGTTATAAATTATTATAAGTTAGAGTAAGGCTAGGCCCTAACAAACTAGACTGAATTTAACATATCAAGGGTTTACAACCAACAGTGTGGAAATTTTCTTCGGAACACAGGATATGATCAACTGGTCCACATTGTATTTCACATGGGAAATCAATTCAATAAAAGATGTAATAGTTTCGCTATGCTCACATAAAAACGGTGAATCCAACGATAGGCCTACTCTATTTATATGTATTTGAAGCTATTTTATTCTTACAATATTTAGAAAATGCAAGAAAATCAAAGACCAAACTTAGACCAACACATTATTTGAGCCATGATGATACCTTATGATATATCTAATAATACAAATGTCAAATAAGTTTGTTTATTTTGTGAATATGAATTGATCATCGAATGGAATGGTAACAAGGTAATCTCAAATCACCTGTCAAATAACCACAAGGAAGGTTAGGCTAGGCTCATAATATAAAAAAGTTTATTAATAATCTTGAGTTTAGTATCATTGGATTCCTCACATTTTTAAAAGTATAATGGTAGCATACATTTTATGATTTTCAGGGTTTTTTAAGGAAAAAGTTTGTCTAAACGGTATGGATATTGGGTATCATTCCCTTTAATTCGGTCACCAAGTATTAGAAATGGCAGTTTCAGTTTTTATGTTTTACTTTTATGTAAGGTAGACTACATCTTAACTTCAGATTAGGGTAGGTTATCATTATTTTGTAGGTATGTGCAACTTTAATGCACAAAAGAAAGAAAATGTAACATCTATTATTCTAAAACACCTTTTATCAGCATATATATATTTTGATAAAAGTTTGTTGAGAAATATTAGTTGGGGTTAACTTTATATATTAATATGACTTTTATAAACACTTTTTACTGGCCAAACTTGCTTGAATAATTATTTATTCTTAATTTACACATATTGTCAAATATTTGGTGTGGGAAACTTGTAATTAAAATTCTATATTTAAATCAATATCCTTTGAATCTACAAGATATTTGAGTAAAAATAGCCCAAAAGTTTGAAACTGAACATTTAGGCCTTATTTTTAGTTTGAAAAATCATTTGATTACATTTGGGTAGTCATAATATATTTTCTTATTCGTTATTTTAGGTATAGATTTTTTTTCTAGTCATTTGATGCACAGTACGTTTTGGTGGAAAGTATAGTAAATTAATTGTGTAGCTACTAAAACCGATGTGACACACAACCTCGACATCACACTTAGATTGGCTCATTTAATATTAATATGGGTGTTGCTTTATTTCGGATTTAATATAAATATAAACAGGTAGTACGACGCGGTGCTAATAATAATAATAATAATAATAATAATAATAATATAACAACTATTATCACTATTACATGAGAGTGAACTATCTATTATAATCCATAAATTCCCAATCTAAACATATTTTATATTAATAATATGATGTGCATAGTTTTACTTACCTACGTAATGAGATTGTGGACTTCCTACCGCGGGCTATTAGACCCCTCGATAAATTTTTCTTAGGTGTACGAGACTCATTGATTTGAAAATAGTTCAAAAGAAGGACTTGACGATTCCCTTTCAAAAGTTATATAATCCTAGTTCTAGATTCTTCCCACTCCCGCCCCTGCCATATTTTCTCACTACCTTCTTTGTTGGATTCTCTCCCCCACCCCCAATATTTTTTTAGTCAATCTTCCACCTCCGCCTTTCTCGTTACCATTTTGTCGGTTCCTCTCCCCCTTCCTTTCCTTACTACTTTTTTTTGTCTTTATACACAAAGCTTGGAAATGATATTATAAACTTGTTGAGCTCAACTCAAATGTAAATACTACAGATCCTTGGTGTGGATCTAAATGGGACAATGACTCAAATTTTGTTCTTTATACTTATATAATACTCTTTTAATTTAACCAGCTGTCACCTCTAGAGTTGCTAAATCAAATTTCTGGACACAGGGGACTGCATCATGGAGTCGTGGGTTTGTGATGGAACAGGAGACTGCCCAGGAGAAGAGGACGAGGAGAACTGTAAGGAGGTGGTTAGGTGCGGAGTCAACGAGTTCATGTGCCGCAAGGATGGCAGCTGTATCCACATGAGCTGGGTGTGTGACGGAAAAATTGACTGCCCGGATAACTCCGATGAGGTGGCTTGCGTCCGCAACAATACCACATCAGGTAAGAGTATTTGTGTGTATAGCTGTATTCAACTTAGATTACAGGTTTATTAGAAGTATTATTCAATTGTTTAATGTAAAAGAGAAGAAAGCCAACCCAAAAGGATATGTAGGTTACCTAGGTCTGAATATAAAAAGAAATTAACTTATCACTTTATTATTTAGCCAGTAATTGTTTTAAAAATAATTATTGTTCTAACACAATTTATTATTTATTTATAATTTATTATTATTAATTATTTTGTACTGATTATTATTTATTATAGCACCAGCTACTCCCAGCTGCCACCCCGGGTTCTTTCCTTGTGACATCAATTTATGTCTCCCAATGGTGAGGTTATGTGATGGTCGCCAGGATTGCTATGATGGCTTTGATGAAGGCCGTAACTGCAATAACGCCACCACCAAAGTCTTCCAGGTACATTGACTTGCTAGAATAATTATTGTATCTAATGTAATCTTATTTTACTCTCTTTAAACTCTATATTATTTAAAAGTTTAAGGAGAAAACATAATTTTCTCCAAAAATACTTTTTGCTATGATTTAATGGCATGTCCATCTTCTTCAAGCACCTATACAAATATGCCAAGGAAACATTAGGTTATTTTTGATTCCACTTCAGCTAACATATAAACATAGAAAAGTGCAAGTTTTGGGATAGTTGTTGGTTGAGCTGTACCCTTATATTTTTTTTAAAATCATTTATCAGGAACCTAACTATTTTCCTACCATAATCTTTTTGTTGAGTTGATGAGAAAGTTCTTGTCTCTTCTTTTTGTGAGTCTGAATCTGTTTTGATTTCTCAAACAATGACAATGACTAGTGCAAGCACATGATTAAGTTTTCCTCTGTCTTGTAGGTCCAGATGAGTGTGGACAGCCATCGTACCAACTCTTCCAGCCTCCTGCTCGTTTGGTGGTTACCTATGTCCACAAACGTCCCTCTGGAATATCTACCCTCGATATGTGAACTGAACAGCCTGGGGAAGTGGATCAACAGTACTTGGACTTCAGACTTTGAGCATTGGTTCACTGGTCTAAAAGCATATACCCTTTACAATATGACAGTGTTTGTGCGACAGAAGGATAACAGTAATATAGTGTTTCCACCGGCCCAGTACATTGCCGCCACTACTGCACAGGGGGGTGAGTAAGAGATGGTTGATACATCGATACTCTCTGGTAACCATCACTCCTAATGACTAGAACTCAAAAGTATCATTGATTGAGATATCATTGATTGGTGTGTTGCAATATGCTTGCCATAAGGTGACAGCTGAGCGCACAATTGTGAAAGTGGTGATTCACAGGCGCAGCCAGTAGTGGCTACTTGATCACTTTGAATAGCGATGGCCTTATCTCCCAAAACAAAATTTATTTACACTAAAATCTCACAATATTTTTCACTAATTTACTTTACTAAATCAAACACTTGTGCATAAACCAAATAAATAATTTATTTTTAATATTCCAACTATAATAGAGGTGTGCTAAATTCACCTTTTTAGTTCGTAGCAAAGTCTAGTCGAATGTGGGAAATATTTTCAAACCAAATGAAAGGTCAACTCCTGTATGACTATCTCAACTTTCCCTGCTGATGACATAGCTAACTTGTGTAACAGGAATCACAAGATATCCAAGAGCACCCTTAGAGATATTTAGAAATGCATTATTACTGTCTTGTTTCCACCACTGGTAAGGATTTGTTGATCTTCTCATCCTTGGCTCGAACAGATATTTTTTCACCTCTTTTGTTATGTCCATCTCTTCAGAGTTTGATGTTGATGCTTGTGGCTCACCAACTTGTATCTAGTTCATTTATCACTACATTATACAAATTTACATTAATACAATATTATTTTGTACTTTACATCCATTACAGTTTCCAACCTATGGCCTGGGTCAGTTTTTCATTCAAGCCATATATTATCCATTACCGGCTTGTTAGGCCTGTCATAGCTTCATATGACTTACTTACTAAGACAGGCACAACATCCAGTCCCCAGCTGTTTATACATCACTGTGAAAGGGTAATCCCACGTTTAACCCATAATAAATTTTTCGGCCATGCCAAGAATCAAATCTGGGACCTTTAGCTAAGTAGACAGACATGCTACCGACTGAGGTAGGGTGTTGGATATTATTTTGTGCTACATATTTGTATCTGTAATCTGTTAACATGTATAAACAATATTTAGTCTTCATTGTAAAAAGGAAATCTTGATTTGTATCAAGAAGGCTTCTAGCAAATGCAGTCCCTTCTTGCGTTTGTGTGTGAGAGTTTGAGTGAGAGCTAAGACGGTACAGAATAGATATGACTGTAGAAGATGTAAGTCACCATTAATTCCCGTGGTAGCCTGAGCAAGAGGTTCTAGAACATCTACCAAGCCTTTTACTATATCCCACTCCGCATTATGTTCCGGCTGGGTTAGTTCATTTCAATGAGGCGTTGAAGCATACAATACTCGCTACTCCAACAAGTCTCCACAAACTGGATAGATTCAAGCTGGAGTACCTACATGTTCTCTTTTAGACTATGAAGCCGTTCCTGTGCTTTGCAGTTTCGCCTATAGTCACCCACTATGTTTTTTGCTTTTTGTAACAACTTTTTAACACCACGACACTCACATTTTGATACATCAACAGCTAACTGAGGTTAATTGGAAATACAATAAATTGGGATGGTCACTTCTTTCATTGAAATGCCTCAACCATAAATTGCTCAAATTTGGGTTTCGTGTTAATTTTAGAATGACTTTCTATCATAGGAATGATTTAGTCCTATTGTTTGTTCAGCTAGTGGCATGTTAAACTAACATAACTGTCTGTGGCATCAGATGTGAAGGTTAGTGCCTGTTCGAATGGGAAACCTTGAAGAAATTATAATTTAGATGATCTCAAGTCTCTTCTTAGAGTACTGATACAAAACTCTAAGATAATATAGTATTTGCAGGAATCTTATAATTTGAAGCATAATGTTGAATCAATTCAATAAAGCCCTTCTCCTCGACGAACTGTAGGGCAAAAGTCCTTTTACAAGCATATTTGTAATTTTGCTGGTGGTGGTTTGAGTAGGACATATTTTTCTATTAATTAGGGTCTGAATGTTTTACTTTGTTTCATTTTTTCTAGGAGCAAATGCAAGAAGATAATTCTTGTTGTTTTCATCTCAAAACTCCTTCATATGGCTGGGTGTTTCTGAATGTGTCTTAGTTGTGTCTGCCAAGCAGTAAATTTAGTCAGTCGGGAAATATCTATTTATGTACTGCACATAATATTCAGGATGATTCATATAGAACTGATGCATTTCATTATGTATTTATTATATTTGGAAAAAGGTAAAGGAAAGGTGATAGAAACATATTAAAGGGACGAACACAATAAGGCTTTTACAATGAAAAGAAGAACACAGTTCACACCTTACACTGCTGCCATTGGACAAAGAGATCAGTGGACTGGGCGGTAATGATGGATTTTATTCAAGAGGTAACCATTATCTCTTTGTCCAATGGCAGCAATGTAAGGTGTGAACTATATTCTTCTTTTCATTGTTAAAGCCTTATTGTGTTCGTCCCTTTAATATGTTTCTGTCCACCTTTCCTGTACCTTCTTCCAAATATAATATAAATACCTCATAAAGCGAAAAGAGGTTTTCCTTAAAGATATATATTATGTATTTATTTTAGCACAAATGGTGCAAGTAGCATTGTATTGCATAGTTTGTTTTAGTTAACAAATGATAAAATAACCACCGGAAGCAAGGAAAGTGGACTGTATTTGATAGTAAATTGCGATAAGGATAGCTTACCTTTTCCAATTTGAGATTCACTGACAATGGAGGCCTACCTTGTCGGTTCCTGGGTTAGAGTAGGAAGGAATGGGAAACAAGGGGCTAACTCAGCGGCGTCTCTCAAACTCTTGTTGTGGTTTCTTGATGAGAGGCCGTCCCAACTCACATGCAGCAATTAGTGCCTCCATTATGGCAGACACCCAATGTGAACTGACTACTGCGCTGAACTCCACTACAGACTCTCGGAAGACAAACAACCTTCCCTCTTCCTACCCTTCAATTCTCAAAAACTGAGGGAAACCCTCAAAAATGGCAGGAATATCGCCACGGTGGTGGGAAATGTGCAAATAACAAACAACAAATACAAAACTAATCTAAATAAATAACTAAATCAAAAGAAACTAGGTCAAACAAATTATTACACAAAAGCTACTGTACAATATTAAATGTACAGTACCTCTGGGAGATTACCTTAACTTCACATTAAATACTGAAAATGTCCTCCCCCCACCTCACTGCACAAGTGAACACGTCGTTACATATTCCTGGCCGTGTTGGAGTATTGTGTTGTCAATATCATTGATTCCACATGTAGTTTACTCCTTCAAATCGTTCAATGTCGAAGGACATTTAGCGTAGACTCTTTCCTTCAGATAACCCCACAGAAAAAAGTCTGGTGAGGTGAAAATTGTTGAGCTCGGTGGCCACAAGTTCCTAGTGCTGACCCTATAGAAACTTTGGATCAGTGCCATAGACTCATTTGAAATATGACAAATGTCACCGTCCTGTTGAAAGTACTCCTGATACAGCTCAATATCACGCGCCTGCTCAATTAATTCCATGATCATGAGTGAGTACTGTTGTAGTCTTCACACTTCCATCGGAAAAAAATTGAACCAATTACTCTCAGGATATTGTGCACCAAATTCAGACTTTGATTGGGGGCATAGGTGGTTCACGAATAGCGTGCAGATGTTTTTGCAGTCCAAATGCGTGTGTTCTGTGAGTTCATCTAGCCACACAGGTGAAACCATGCCTCGTCTATGAACGATGTAATAGATAATATTCCAGGATTTTGAACAAAGAACGCCTGGAACCACTCTTTTTGCCCTATCTGGCTCCAGCAGATGATAAACAGCATCATCCTCCACGGCTCCAGCTTAGCCTTCTTTGCAGCTCTTTGACACATATGGTATGAGAACTCTGTCTCCTGCAACAGACACTTTAATGACTTACATGATGACCGCATCAACAGCCGGGAGGGCAGACGAATGATGCTTGCAGGTTTCACTCGAGTTCAAGTTGTTTCCAACTTGTGTACCAACGCCACTTAATCACTTATGTTCCTCTTCGGGCCATTCCCAACACCAAATTCTGTCTCGTATGCTCTTTCTATTGCTGTGACCGAGTTTGAAAGATGGTATCAAGTACACACTAATGCAAAATTGTCTTATGTACAGCTTAACCCATTAATGTTGTAATATTTTTTCGCATAGTTGTAAATAGTGGCGGGAATTAAATGTGCATAAAAATAAGCTATTTTTGCAGCGTTCCAAAATAAATGTTTTCTAGTTTTTACTTTTAGTTGAATCTTTTAATTTGTTTTAAATTTAGTTAAATAATTTTTAAAATTTCACATACTGACACAAAACCACTTTAATTGTTCATTAGTGTAGGATTGCCTTGGCTTAACTCTATTCCCTCTTCTTCGCTGCTTGAATAATTATATGTGGCACTGTACACATCACTTTGCTTACTTATTTCGATTTCTTAATTCCATAATTACTAAAAAAAATTGATAAATCTTCAATTTTTGTTGCTAGCAACACACTTTTCCCGCGATTATAATCAATGTTTGTTTAGCTATAAACAAACCAATTAATAAACAAGCTCACTATAAAAGTGACAATTTCACAGCCTAACAGACCAGGGTATAAAATAATACATTTTAGAGCTTGCGGAGAAAAATAAACCTGTAGTCTTTGAAGTGAACGGGACAGTTCCGTAAGTTGGTCGTTGGAGAATTTTCTTATCATACAGGACAGTTTCTTATGCCTACTCCAATGGGCCAAAAATCATTATTGCTCTAATTTCTCTTTCTGGTAATAGGTCATCACCAAATAAACGGCTGCACCCCAGATGAACAGGGCTTAGAAGTTGTTTTTTTTTAATTCAAATATGTTAATTTAGACAAATAAGGAATGGGAAAATTACTGACATTACATTCTAAATTTTATACTTGTGTTGTCATATGTGCAGTTCCATCTCCACCTTGGAACTTAACGGTCGTGCAACTCACCTCTTCACAAGTACAAGTGTCCTGGATGGTTCCGGCACAACCCAATGGTATTATTCAAGAATACACGGTGTTCCTCAGCCCTCCCATCCCCCCTCTGGCCCGCAAAACAACGAGCGACCAACAATCAGTCGTGATAGAGTCTACCTATAAACCTGGCCACACATACTCCTACTGGGTGAGTCAAGTCCTCTTTTAAATTCATATAGCCACGAGAAGTTAGGACTCGAGTGATTACTATTGATCATCTTACCCATCCAGGTTATCAGATAATGCTGCCAGTGACAGTAGGAACTAGTACCTTTTTAAAGAATCGGTCTTTAAATAAACTTATAATACTTGAGAAAATGAAGGGCAAATAAAAGTAATAATACTTAACCACATAACAAACAGTTATTTTGATGCTATTTAGCACCATCCTCAATAAATGAATAAGTTATTAGAAATAAATTTAAAACTCCAAGACAAAAGATAACTAAATGATGCCAACTTGTTTTTTTTTAGTTTTTTAAATATGTACAGATATTAAGAAATTAATGGTGTGCGAAACTTCGAAAAGTTGAAGGAGAATCGGACACATACAAAAATAACCTTCGCTTATTTGAAACATTTTGAAGGAAGAATAAATATTTGAAAAATTATCACATGTTTTAATTTTATCTTAATAAATATTACATATTTCAATATTTTATAATTTTAAAACTGTTACTAAACAAAAATTTTAACACTGACTAGTTTGCAAAATAATTGTTGCACTAAAAATTAAAAGTAGCTTTAAGTGACAACAAACAACCTAGGTAGCTTCAACTTCGACTTTTCTTCGCATGTTTCAAGCTTCGCTTGGACTTCAAAAGTGGCCTTAGCACACCCCTATCAGATATATAACCATTTATGACCATTCCAGCGATTTAAAGTATCTTTGATAATCTTAATATTCGTCACCAAATATCTTAATATAAATATTTACGGTGTGGGGCAGAAATTGACACATTTAATAATACTATATCAGTACTATTTTAACTACTAAATGCTGTAGATAAAACATAAAATAATAACAAAAGATTGAATATTTTCTACAAATCCTTAGATTATTTCTTAAAATTCTTAAGAATAAGGTGTACTTGCAAATAACTTTGAAATGACCTTCAAATTTAAAGGTAATTTGTAACTGGTGACTAGGTAGTTTCTGCCTTAAGGTCTTGGACCTCCCCCTAGAATTGTGTACAACTGAGAAGTGAGAGAGAATGAGTTGGGTGGAGATGTACAACTTTCGAAATGAGCGGCAGCTTATCAGTTTCTCGGAAATATCTGAACTCTTTCTTTTTTCTTGAGGATAGTAATTCTACCTACTTGTTAACTTACCGTAAAACAAAAGAGTAATATTTATTTTTTATATTCGTTCGTATCAATTTCTCTAAATGTGTAAATTCATACTGAAAATATTATTATTATTAGCACCGCGTCTTACTACCCGTTCGGGTTATACGCACTTACGCTAATGTGTAATGGTAGGGTGATTGTGAAATGAAATGGAGGACCTACAGTTTAATGTGGAATCCGAACCACGGTGGAGGCCTGGCATTCCCCACATTCACAAGATGTCTTGTCAGAGGTGAAGGAAGGGTTTGGTAATCAGATAAATCTGTGCCGGGACCGAGTATTGAACCCCGGACTCCCAGCACAGAAGTTTGACACCTTACCCCTAGACCGCCAGGTCACTGGTACTGAAAATAATGTGATGACTAATGACAAGAGGTAGGTATCAAAAACATTGAAACAATTTTGGGGTGGTTACGGAACTAGTAAAGCATTATTCATTAAAGTAAAAGTTAAGACTTGGATATTATCTTAATAATTAATGATTAATAAAAGTATGGGTTTAAATTGGTTGATAATTATAGTACCATTACACATTAGCATAAGTGCGTAAAACCCAAACAAGTAGTAAGACGCGTTGATAATAATAATGATCGCTGTCACAAGCGTCTTGCTGTACACAAAACTGCTCTATTTCTATAGATATTCTCTTTTGAGCTTTTTGATAACAAATTGAAACCTCTTTTTTTGTGATTAGAAGGATGCTTTCTCCTATCCTTTATCGCCATTAAAAAAAATAGATAGCAGCAAATTATAATACTACTGTAAAATACCCATGTCAGCCAATACAACACTAGCACCTGAACTTTGTGTTTGTGCTTGTTTGTAATAAACTTTTAAGGTCTTAAAAGATCTTTTAAAGATAACCGAGCATCCCACCCCCTCCCTTCCCCCCACTTTTCAGCATCCAACCACACATACCTAATGGGGGTTTGACAAGAATAGAATGGAGGTAAAGTGACCTATCGCCATTGGAATATTAAATAGAAAATATAAACACCCAATTATAATCATATTGTTGCAAGCGTAAACTATTTGCAATTATTAATGCCAAGTTAAAAAATTTAATTTTCTTCTCAATTAATAGTTTGAAGCTCAAACACATTTATTAATTTCTATCTAATTTTTTATTTAATTATTCTATGGTTTCATCCAAATTTTGGGTTTGGCATATTGATACCTTAAATTTGACACAATAAATATTTTACTATCATTCATAATAGTTGAGATATCATCAGAATAAGAATAATCTTTGGGTAAATGGGTGAAATGCGGGTTGCTGGTTGCCCCTTCAACTGTAAAGCTCCTTAAGAGGGCTACAATTATATGCCATACACAGTTGTATGTGTTCCTCAAAACAGGTCATGACCTCGCACAATGTTTCTTGTTGAATGGCTTCCTCTTCCACTACAATTCTTTAAGTTCCTGAATTATTGTTCTTGGAAGAGTCGCTTGAACATGACTCCAACTTTGGTGAACGTGGTGGCCAGAGGATGTCCCCAAATCATTAAAACGAGGTCCCAAGATGTTGTCCCCAAATTGGGAAACGGGGTGCTCGGATGATGTACCCAAATCATAAAACAAGGTGCCCAGGAAACATTTTGTAAAGCACTTCTGTTGATGTTCAACCTTTCTGACCCTTGAACTGCAACGTAAGGGCATGGATGCAAATAACATGTTCCAACAAGATGGAGCAGCGGCCCACACAGCCATAACATCAATGGAAGTGATTGCAATATGTTTCCTGGGCACCCCATTTCACGATTTGGGGACATTGCCTAGTCAACATGTTCACCAGAATAAACAGCTTCAGTCTTTATCTCGTGGGGCATGTTAAAGAGGAATGTTTACGCAACTCAACCAAGAACAATTCAGAAATGTAAAGATTTGTGGTGGAAGTTGAAACAATTACACAAGACATTGCAAGGTCATGTCAAGATTCTAGAAGTGCATACAGCAGTGTTTGGCATAAAATGGTGGCCATTTTAAGGGCATCATTAGAAAAATTAATAATCAAGTGTATGTAGAAAATTGTCATCTTTGGTTATTTTAAGCTTTATTTAAAACATTATGTATTTTGAATAGTAAAGATATAGTGTTATTAAATGTGTCAACACTTTTTGCCCCATCCTGTATTTATGAAAACTCCATGGAAACATTGTAAATTAATGTAATGTTACTAACTGATATAGGAGGAAGCCAACTTGAAAAAGTTAGATTTTTTATTTAGAGTCTTACAGAATTATATTTTCAAATAGAGTAAAGTTCTTTCTACAAGCTATGTGTTTGAATAACAAAAATAGCTCGTGCTGGTAATAATTACAGTAAGGGGAAGTGTCTAGTCACAATATTTGGCGTTGTTTGGAGGCGCTATATGGTAGGCCATTGTTCAACAAATGGTATGCTGTGCGACAATGCTCGGAACGCCAAACGTTCAATAAAAGCACAAATGAAGTTGATACGAGCAGCAGCTGAGCATTGTCAGCATTTTTTTATATTCTTTATATTGAAAAATGATACTTGGTCACAGGAATTGGACCTGGGACCTTCGGCTTACTACACCAATGCCCCAACCACTTAGCTATTCAGGGGTAGGTTAACTCAGTGGTTAGAGCATTGGTGTACTAAGCCAAAGGTACCAGGTCCGATTCCTGTAGCCAGGTGTCATTTTTCAATTTAAAGAATATATTTAGATGCAGCTATAACTGTAATTAACAAATATAATAGCTTTGCTGTTTTTAACCTATCATTTCCTACTTCTCTAGATTAATATTTTTAGTATATCTGACAAAATCAACAGTTTTTGTTGAAGTTAAAAATTAGTCTATACTTACCTAATTTTGATTTATAAAAAACATATTTAATTTTAGTAAGGAACACTATATATACAGATTTGATAAAAATAGAATCAACAAAAAAGGAGGATTGACACAAACAAAGAAGTTAAATTGGGAAATGCGTTGAGAGATACTATTGAGTTTAACTTGTCAGAAAGAGTGTATATTTAGAGTGATTGTGATAAAACACTTGTATAAAATTACATTATAATACTTGACACTTTAACATACATATTAAAAAATATGAGTCACAGAAACATTACACAATCAGACTAAAAAAAACACATCATGATATAAATATTAAGACATAAGTCAAATAGTCATTAGGAGCAATATAGTATTAAACGAAAACACTGAAGTTGGTTAACTTAATTAAAGATAGTAAAAAAAGGTTTTGAGAATGATGCAAATTATGTTAATGAAACATGTAATTTGATTGATCTTGTCTTTCAGGAAATTTTGAGTTCACAAATTTAATACTACAAATTTTACGAGACAGAAGTCCAAAAATTAAAGAACATTAGAGGAAAATATAATAAGGTGTAAAAAAGATGTAAATATGTTTATAAATTAGAATTAATACAAAGGATATGAAGATATAAAGAATTAGTAAAATAAAGTTGAATTCTATTCTTATCTGAAAAAAGTTTGATTCCCTTGTTCCTTTTAAATCTGCTGTGAGAATATCGACATGTTTCGGCGCTGCGATGGCACCATCCTCAGGTCTATATGAGAAAAAAGATTCAACGTAAGTCGTGGCAACACACAATGTTAGCCAATGTAAGGAAAAAGAAGTTAAATGAATATATAAGATGAAACTTGAAACTTGAAAGTTATGACTATAAAAATGAAATAGCATATTTACCTAAAAAAGAATCCTGAAATGAGTTCCGACTACGACGAGTCGAATAGAACTAAATTAAATTGCAAAAAGATGTGCAAATGTAAACTAAGA
>CABFVX010002920.1:0-25882 GCA_902151425.1 Timema shepardi | reverse complement strand
TCTTAGTTTACATTTGCACATCTTTTTGCAATTTAATTTAGTTCTATTCGACTCGTCGTAGTCGGAACTCATTTCAGGATTCTTTTTTAGGTAAATATGCTATTTCATTTTTATAGTCATAACTTTCAAGTTTCAAGTTTCATCTTATATATTCATTTAACTTCTTTTTCCTTACATTGGCTAACATTGTGTGTTGCCACGACTTACGTTGAATCTTTTTTCTCATATAGACCTGAGGATGGTGCCATCGCAGCGCCGAAACATGTCGATATTCTCACAGCAGATTTAAAAGGAACAAGGGAATCAAACTTTTTTCAGATAAGAATAGAATTCAACTTTATTTTACTAATTCTTTATATCTTCATATCCTTTGTATTAATTCTAATTTATAAACATATTTACATCTTTTTTACACCTTATTATATTTTCCTCTAATGTTCTTTAATTTTTGGACTTCTGTCTCGTAAAATTTGTAGTATTAAATTTGTGAACTCAAAATTTCCTGAAAGACAAGATCAATCAAATTACATGTTTCATTAACATAATTTGCATCATTCTCAAAACCTTTTTTTACTATCTTTAATTAAGTTAACCAACTTCAGTGTTTTCGTTTAATACTATATTGCTCCTAATGACTATTTGACTTATGTCTTAATATTTATATCATGATGTGTTTTTTTTAGTCTGATTGTGTAATGTTTCTGTGACTCATATTTTTTAATATGTATGTTAAAGTGTCAAGTATTATAATGTAATTTTATACAAGTGTTTTATCACAATCACTCTAAATATACACTCTTTCTGACAAGTTAAACTCAATAGTATCTCTCAACGCATTTCCCAATTTAACTTCTTTGTTTGTGTCAATCCTCCTTTTTTGTTGATTCTATTTTTATCAAATCTGTATAATTTTGATTTACCATACAACAATTTGACTGTGGAAAATCCATTTTCTACTTCTGAGGGGTGTACCTAAAACAAAATAAATGTAGTTCTGTTAAGTGCACCATGAACTTGAATATTAAAGGTATACGGAATACTGCTATAGGGTATGGGCATTGTTGTAGTCAAATAATAGGATTGAAATTCTGGAGAAACCCTAATTGACCTAGTTCCTTGATTAAGTAGTCATAACAGAAAAATAAAGTAAATAAATGAAATTTCAAACTTTAGGATTCCCAACTTCTTACATAATTGAATATTTTAAAACTAATCTCTTTAATTTTCTACTTGTTGCAGGTGCGTGCAAGGAATGGAGCTGCGGAGAGTAACGACTCTCGGCCACAGACGCTCCTATTTGATGAAAGTTCCGTGATTGGTTCTATCCAAGGTCTTGTCATCACCTCCAAAAACGATCACAGTGTAGTGCTGTCATGGAAACCGCTCAACAAAGTGGAAGGGTATCATGTATACCCACGTGCCAACCCACCGCTCCCAAGACTTGACTCTTTCATCGTTTCAGAAAATAATGTTACTGGTGAGTCTACCTGCAACCCTAAGAGCTAATTATTTTGATTATATACTCATTCTTGGGCCTATTTTATTAATATAGTCAGGTGAACCAACTGTTCTTCTGTTTCTCACTTTGTAATAGCAACAATTCTCAAAGTTGGCACCTCTGATTATTCTTTATTAATTTCTTGTTTCCATATTTTAAATATAATTGATATTATCAGCTTTGAATGTTGTTTTGTTGTTTCAGTGAGCAACCTGTCGCCGGGTGTGACCTATGCTGTCGAGATCTGTGGCTTTAGCAAATCTTTCACAGGGCCCAAGTCCAGCATTTCATTCACCACAGAGGGTGAGGATATGGTTCATAATAATATACATTAACAATGGGGTTGAGTCAAATCCACTATTTCACTAATCTGAATCCAAATCTTGGAAAAAATTATGAACATAAGAGGAAATAAAAATATAATAGACTAGTATAAAATTAACATTATTAACTAAAATAATGTTAACATTCTTTCTTATAATCCATTCATTTAAACATTAATCAAGCATTTAGTTAAGTGCTAAAATGACTGGTCTGGGGCCTGGTTGTTAAGTTCATCCTATAATTATAATTGGTTCTGAACCACCACAGCAATAAAACAAATTTCACTTTATAATTTGGAAAACCAAGAATGTGCGTCCTGAATTTGATATTTTTTTGAATACTCGAATCTCAGATATTCTTAAGGATTCGAGGGCCCATCCCCAATAATATATATATTTAGGAAAACCCGAGCAGGAAAGGATGAAAGCCATGATGTTTGCAGGTGACTTGATTGTATGAGGGGGAAAGGAATAGAAAGTACAGGAACAATTACAAGAATGGAATGAGGAAGTAAGAGAGTGTGGAATGAAATTTAGCATGGTAAAGTGTGACATGATGCTAATGACAAGGAAGAGGGTAAAGTCTAGTAAAGCTTTATGGTTGGATGGAGCAGAGCTAAGAAAAGTACGGAATGTAAAACATTTTGGAATGTGAGGAGAAAGGTGGGAGTAGAGAGGATTTAATGAGAAGAGGACAGCAGTGAGAGTTGTTCTATAGGTGTGTAAGAGATCTGATATGGAGAAGAGAAGTGTGAGGAAGGGTCGTACAGGGCCTACTTTGTACATATTGTCATATATGCAGAATAAACATGGATATTGAATGTAAGAGAGACGAGGAAAGTTGAGGACATGGAAATGAAGTTTGTGAGGCTCATATAACCTGTCATGAGGAGAAACAAAATTAGGAATCCGGCAAAGAGTAGGATTATAGGGAGCGCATGAGATAGTAGAGGTAGCAAGGCTGAGATGGTATGGACATGTAATGAGGATGGAAAAAGAGAGGATGCCAAAGAAAACGTTGGAAATGAAGTATAGGAAAAAGACCGCAAGGCCAAGAAAGAGATGGGAGGAGCAGATAACAGCAGATAACAGAAAGTGTTAAAGTGAGAGGAGAAGAATGGAAGAAATTAAAGAAGGAAGAGTGGAAAGACTAGAGTAAGATGGAAATATTTTATTAAAACTGACCCGTCCACAGGCTGGAAACATTTGATGATGATCTTATTTATATATATATAATATTACAAACTTTTTAATTGGTTTTTAACAATAGTATTTGCTGAATAAATGTTATTTTATAAATATTTGCATGTATCTTTGTTTAAGGCTTTATCTATTAATATATTAACCAAGCATTAAGCCCCATCCAGATTTGAACAGAACAACGAACACAAACATTTTCGCAACAAGTGTGGACGGTTTTTCGAACAGAATATTGTAACAAAAATATGTTTGCTGTTCTGTTTGGCACCGATTCACCAGTTGTCGGTTTTTGCGCGTCGCATCAAAGGATGTCTGTGTTCGTTCTTGTTCTAGTCTGGACGCCTCTGTGAACATTTCCCTGAACATACTTGGCCGGACAGCAGCAGAGTCAAACGTGTGTTTTATTTTTATAAGTTGTCTACATATATCTTTTGGCGAGAGTATTTCTTAGTGTGTATGTTAAATTTATAATACTTATTATTTTGATCTCATTATGTTAGCATATTGTAGAAAAATGGAGTGGTCAAAAGAAGAGCGAACTAAGCTCATATAGCTCCACACGCCACACCAGGTAATCTGGAATCTTAAAGATTTAGATCACTATAATAAAATAAACAGTATGCGTGGAGGAGATTGGGGTCGGGATGGACAGGGATGGGGACAAGTGCAGTAAACAGAAAAATTAGTAAGGAAAAAAATAAAGATACCATCAGTACAGGAAAAATTAAGTAATTATATACAAACTATTATATATGTATATAACATTTTTTTTGTAGGTTAAATATTTGCTTGACCTCAGTGAGCAAAATACGCCCTAACTAGGGTACTTTGGGACAACTAGAGGAGGATAATTTTTTAACACCACGTCTTACTACCAGTTCAGGTTATATGCCTATATACTAATTACATTCATGGGCTAAGGATGGAATAGGAATAATTAAAATGAAGTGCACCCACATTTTTGTGGAGAGCATAGGGAAACCATTTAGAAAAAAACCCGTCACTGAACCGAGTGGGATCGAACTCTGATCTACCCGTCCTCGGCAGTCTAGTGTGGTAAAAGAGTGACGCTCTAGACCTTACGGCCAGCGAGGCGGGTAGGGAGAAGTCTAAAGGCATCCTTTTTTACCTGATTTTCTGTTGATGATGCTGCACATTTTTTACCTATCGCTAATTTCCCAGTTGACCTGCCTCGTTTTACTAATACAAGTAAATAGACTGATTGTCCCCCAGTTTTATTACTATAACTTTTTTTTTTACCAAATAGGTGGTGTTCGTGAAATTAAGATAAATAAAGTTGATACTTAAAGTAATTTGTTTAATTTATTTGTAACAATCTCTAACCAGTGCAATAATTAATTTTTTTATGCATTTTGTGAATGTGGGGAATGCCAAGCCTCCACCGTGGTTCGGATTCCACGTTAAACTCTAGGTCCTTCATTTCATCTCACAATCACCTTACCATTACACATTAGTGTAAGTGCGTATAACCCAAATGGGTAGTAAGAAGTGGTGCTAATAATAATAATAATATTTTCTGGTTTAATATATCACAATAAACACCACACACGAGCAATTTTGTGATCCAGTTGTTTAGTTTAATATCTGTTTTATTCTCAAGTAAATATAATTTAAAAAACATCCACCTATGGGAACATGTTGAGAACATGTTCTGTTCAAGTCTGGATGCGACTTTAGGGGTGTGGAAGCTTCGAAACTTTGACTTGGCTTCGAAACAAACATTAAATTTGACTTCGCTTTGAAACAAATTCCAGCTTCGAAGCGCCGATAAAAATATTCACATCTAAGATTGATTGATTTATGTTCAATTATAGACATTCAGAGCTGTTTTATACATTACAAATTAATATTGATATGAAAAAATATGAAGTAATTTAATCGTAAGTTGTGATAATAGCTTGATTGGTCAGATTAACACGAACTATTACAAACACTGGTGCAATAAAATATTTTCAGGAATAAAACAACTTAATGAAAATATTCAAACTTTGATTTGGCTTTGAGAATATTTCATATATTTGATTTGAGTTATGTTCGAATTGAAAAAATTGACTTCCTCAACCCCTACTAAGCATACACAGTCACACACACAAAAATTCAATTCTGGTAAAATCAATATCTATTAAATGAATTCTCTAATTGAAACCTGGCAGATTCTAAAAAGTATTTTAGTGAATGCTTGTTATTATATATTGACTAACTTAATATTTAAACACGGTCAAGTCGTTTACTCTCAAACTGGAAAGTTTTCAATTAGCATTAATGTTGTCAGGACTTCCCCTGCCCGAGATATCTGGACTGAACGGCAAGGTGTTGAAACAGCACGGCACCACCGTGAACTTGCACTGGGATGCACCCAAGTATTCCATCAAGAAGCATTGGGAGTATGGCGTCTACTACGCTCTGAATGTCCAGGAGCTGTTCGACAGTGAGTTGATCTAGCATCCAGCATGTTTCATAATATGTTTGAAAATATAACCATTATGATTTAAGATATAATTGAGAATTAATTGATTATTTTTAGGCCTGTGCAAACCTTTGAAATTTTGAAGCTTAATTCACTTAGAAATTTTCAATCTAAATAAATTCTATTTTCAATTTTTAAAGGAATCACGTGCAGGGACAGTTTGTGACATTGAATATCTTTTATTTAAAAAAAGTTGTTGTAAATATTAATCAAACTTTGCAATATGATTAAAAAAGTGATTCATGATCTTTATTTGATGGTTCATCGTTTAAGGTTAAGGCCATTGATTACACTTATTCAAAATTTTAAAATGTAATGGTTTTGAATTGAGTTGGGTCGGATCCACTATTGTATGAATTCGAATCTTGGAAAAAATTATGAGCATAAAATGTAAATACATATGTAATAGAATAATAGAAAATACAAATAATAGCTAGATGTTAACATTCTTATAATCCATTCGTTGTAACATCCATACATTCAGGTTAAGTGTTAAATTACTGGTCTGGGGCATGGTTGTTAAGTTCATCTTATAATTATTATTGGTTCTGAACCACCAATAAGCAGTATTACAGCTCTCAAACAAATTTCACTTGGTCTTTTTTTTTTTTTTTAGGATTTGAGTCTCAAATCTGAAATTCTCGAGTATCCTTGTATTCCAGGATCATAACCTTAGTTTTGAACTTTAAAAAAACACCTGTGGATTGTGATAATAGTATTTCCTATTTTTCATTTCGATTGTCCACAGAACCAAAACTGCGCACTCAGAACGTGACTGCAAATGTGAGTGGTCTGGAAGCCTGCGAGTCATACGTGTTTGCGGTTGGTCTTGTGGGTCCTTTGGGCTCGGGGCCCCTATCTAGTCATCCCTATAGTATTCTCACAGAGTTCAATCCCGATGCACCCCCAAAGAACCTCCATGCAACTACAGATCCCACTAATGAGACCCGTGTGCTCGTCACTTGGCAATCGTCATGTCCGGAGATGGACACCGATGTCAATTACTTGGTGAGTTTACTCCTTTGAATTTCAATTTTTTCACCTTCTGTTTTCAGGGCATCAATAAAATCAATAACGTTCAATGTTTGTGTTACTTATTTTAATATGAGTGTTAGGTTGAATCATCACATATACAGGAGTAGGAATGTCAAGCCCATTTTCTCTTAAGTGAGGCAAAATGTAAAAGTGTGAGCCTTAATTTTGACCCAAAATAATGATGATAATAGTAATAATAGTAATCATCATTACCATCAACTGTGTCAAGCCTGTGGCTGGGAAATAAACTAATAAGAGTAAATTTGCTGAAGAAAGCCAACCTAGGGAAAGAGGAAAAATGTGGGAAGAGTACAATGCACAAAGGGGATGTCTTATTTAGTAGAAGGGGTCATACACACATGTTAACACAAATAAAGTAATATTTCATCATTGTTGCCTTTATCAAGCACAATAAGGGAAGAGGGAATAAACTTGACGCAAACACTGGATTACTTCTTTGTGTTTGATAAAGGCAACAATGTTGCTATTTGTGTTAAAATTAGAGATGGGCCATGCGAATCCACTGAATCCCGACAAGTATTTGAGATTCGAGGATTTGTTTTATTGGATTCAATGGTCGAATCTTTCACCTCGTAAACAAAGCATAATATTATTATATATTATTTTGAATTCAAAAATTACCTAGCTAGGCCTACTTGAAAAGCACAACTTAATTTGTAATCTCTTATTTTGTCTGACAAAAGAGATAAACAGGAATAAAATCATTATTAAAAAAAAAGTTAGGTGTAGAATCTAACGTGCCTAATACCATACTCTCCCACCTCTATGGGAAACTTGGACTCGACAGTTTCGGCACATGTTCACTTCTTAAACTCTCACCTCGCGAACTATCTTGCAACTATTTTAATGAACATTTTAAAACTCTTCAAAAACTAAAAATCAAAACTAGAATTACAAAAAAACTCAAAACAAATTACAGCTTTAACAGAAATAAGAACCCCTTTAACAATATGATAAAAAGTCAGCAGCCCTTACACACGATACAAAGTTGGCCGCCATGACGAAAATTATGTTTACTCGCCAGAATGATGATTAAATAAAGATACTGTTAATTCTTACTTCCAAACTGGTTTTAATTATCTACATCTATGCAAATAACCTCAATTTATTGCATACGATCATTAAGTTAGATATTTAGTTGGGTTTCATGAAAAATACATATGGAGTATCGATTGTTTGTTTAAAATCGATATTGTCTGATCACTTAGTAAGCGCTATCGAGTTTTAAGAATCAACGACTTGCTAACTCATAATTTGTTTTTAAATGGATTTTAACTAAGTTTATTATTTTTTAAAATACATTATTGAAGTAATTGTAAAAATGTTCAAACATAGTCCTGCGTAATAAAATGGGGAATGAACATATTGCAAGAGTCGAAAATATGTTTGGGTTTTAAATAGATTGTATTCTCAGATATTGATATATAGCAAGAATCAGATATATTTATCGTTTTCTACGCGAAGATAGTATTTATATTACAAGAAAAGGATGATAAAATATACTTAGGCATTATTGAGTTTGCTATTTCCAATGTATGTTTAATTGTTAGGCATATTGTTTTTATTTTATTTTTTAAAATCTGTTTGTACTTTTATTTTTGCTTTCTTATTAAAATAAATTATAATGATGATTAAAGTTGATCAAAGGAACTAGGCCTAATCTGTTTATTCCACATGTTTTTCTAGAAACTTAACTCATTCTAACAACTCTTTTAAAAATAACTAATAGACACATTTTGATTGACTTGATTTTTAAACAAAAATGTGAGTCTAGATTTTTTTTTAATTTGGCTGGATTTTAACCTGTATTTTGCGAGGGGTGGTTGGGGTTGATTAAAATTGAAAGACTGTTTGAAATATGTCTTAATTTAAAGGTTAGGCCTATATTGTGTAATGTAGGTATATTTGTAAATCATTAAAATTTCTAACAATTTGCTAGGATTCGAATTCAAGATTTGAAAATAAAATGTAGACTCGGATTCGATCCATCTCTAGTTAAAATGTATGTGAAACCACTTCTACTACAGATGACAGACAAAAGGAATAAAATGTCACCTTTTTGCATTGGATTCTTCCCACATTTTTACTCTTTTTCTTAGGTGGGCTTTATTCGTCAAATTTCCCCTTTTTCTTTAGTTTTATCCATTTCCATTACTATAAAATTATTCAATTAGTAATAAATAAAATGGTAGAGCACAAATAAAAATGTTCTCACAAATTTCATTCCCATGGCCTTCACTTTCCTAGTCTCGCTTTCATTCATTGTCAATGTTTCTGCTGCATATGATAAAATGGGTACAACGTACGTCCTGAGAAAGTACCCTTTCACAGATTTTTGCTCCTCATTTTAGCTGTGTCTAGTGATCTTATGGCTTTCTCTTTCCTTCTCTTACCACCGGTTTGCCACTTTCATTTAATTTCTCGCACATAACCCAACATCCTTCTACCCTCCTCATCTTTTCTCTCCCACCCTTCCTTTCCTAATTCCTCAAAACTCTATTTTCCTCCTGTAGCATCCAAAAGGGGCAGATGCCAACAAAATACATTAAAAAAAACATATAAACTAAAGATATGGGGGGAGTTTAACCCAGAGCGAGTGCTGAGGAGTTCTAGGTTGTAAATGCTTAACACAAACATTACAGTCCCACAACTCGCAACCCTCGAACTAGTTGTGGATATAAAAAAATGTGAACCTCTATCTCAACCAGACAGCAAAAGACTGCAGCCTTCCTAAAGTTCATATTAAACCTAACTATTTGACTAACTTTCCTTGGGAATGATGGGGCATATATCAGAAAGATACAAAACAGATTAAGAAAGATTGATATTTATTAATAACGCTCAATAGTTGCGTAACAGTTTGAATCAGAGTATACAATATAATATAGGTAAAAAACATTATGATTCGAAACTAATAAAATTTTCCATATGAAGGTTAAACATTGTTTTCTTAACATGCGTATTGTGTATGCGAGACTAATTAAAGGCTTTATAAACATAGTCATATGGTGCTACCTAAAAGGTAACTCAATTAAGTAAACAAAACCTCTATCATGAAGAGGCGCCCTTCTAGTAACACTAAATCTATAAATATGTTATATTTTTAATATCAAATATTTAAATCCTACATTTACTATAAAAGGTTTGCTCAGAATAAAAGGAGCTTTGTAAATGACAATAAACCATCTTAACTAAGCAATGAAAGATACCCCTTAAGAATTAACATATTACAAACAAAATTTAAATATCAAATAGTTAGCCATTAGAAATGGCGCGAAAAAGTTTGTTTAAGATACAACTTTATTCTCAGAAAACAATAAACTATACGCCAAGACCAAGAAAATGGTATTCGTGAAAGTTATCAAAAATTCCTAAATACATCATGACCAAAAACAAATTATCCAACCTATCATAATACAAATGACATGACTTTTAATAAGGGGCAAAGACCTAGTAATACAAAAGAGTATGGAAATGTTCCTAACCATACGACGTAATTTTATCAAATTTTAAAAGTGTGGCCGAAAAGAGAATTTAGAAAAATAATTAAAGGAAGCCAAAACAGAATTTATATCTTATATTTTAGACGCAGAAAGCCGGAGCTTATGTTAACCCTGCTAAGACACAGGCCCAATTGTGTCGTTATCGTTACAGAGGGCGGAATATATACAAAACTCAGTAGAGGACGAAAGGAGAAAGGGTAGGACACATTCTGGACTATACTGGAACAAAAATGCAAGCATGCTGTTCTTTCGCGAACTTTCTCGTAACGGAGACTAGTCACTGCGCATGCCCAGCCAGGCCTAGGCTTCGCTTAGCTTGCCAGACATTACGCGCTCTTAGTATCTTGTTCTCCCGGGTCAGTGAATGTTCGTCCGGAGTTTTGAGCCGTTGTTCCACACAGGCCCAGTCGACAGGTGAATGCAGTAAGTCTCTTCTATTTGTTTTGTTTTAACGGCTCCCTTATAATGTCCAATGCTACACTCCTTTTTCATTCAGATTGCCCATTACTATCTGACACTCATTTCCCAATATGATACAAAACATGTTGGTAAGAACTAAGGGGCAATGAGTTAATCTTTATACTAACTCTGTTAAGAGTTTCAGTGGTCGAATAGTCTAAGGCGTCAATCTTGTGTTAGACTAGCCTGCTAATGATGGGGCGATCGGGGTTCAGATCTTTGTTGGGTCTACTGAGGTTGGTTTTTCCTAAATGGTTTTCCACTCTCCTTCCATGCAAATGTGGGGAGATTACCTCTAAAATACCTCGTTCTTCATCTCTACCCCATTAGGAGTAATTATAATATATGTGTATAAATTCTTAATGGGTAATAGGATATGGTGATAAAATAAAAATAAATCCCTCTAATGACAAATTAATTATTAAAGTTAGAAGGAAAAAAATCCCTTAAATGAAAATAGCGTGTGTGTGTGTGTGTGTGTGTGTGTGTGTTGTATATATATATATATATATATATATATTTATATATTTATATATTATTAAAGCAGTCAACCCTGGTTTTAGTGAACTCAGTTATAGTGAACATTCGACTGTATTGGACCAATTTCATTGGTTCCAACTCACATACATTTTACTTTATCGTACATTGGTTCCAACTCACATACATTTTACTTTATCGTAAAAAAACTTTGTTTATATTGAACCCTCGTAGTGAACTAAGTATCATTCATTATAAGCAAAGTTGACTGTATTAATATTTTTACAATTTTATAAACATGTCTTAAAAATTAAAATAACTTTTTTTTTTAAGATTCATTTACCAATGTAAGTAAACAGGCGTGATGACTTTATAAATTTATATATATATATATATTTAATATTAAATTATTCATTATGAAAGGTTTTTTGAAAAAGTTTTATTATGTGTAGGCCTAAATATGTAAGGTTCAACTGCGCTGAATAAGGTTTAAATTGGGTAGGCGCAGTTTGAACCTTTACACATTACATACATGAGAGAAGAACAAAGGTTGAATAACATAAGATTTATTGATAACAAAAACAAAATTACGATAGCAATGGCTTACAATAATGCAGATTAAATGATTAAGGGTTTTGATCCAATCAGACTGTGGCTACTAGGGCTGCGTAGTCGCCAGGCCACAGGTAGAAGTAAATTCTATAAAATAGAACAATTCAATAATTACTACTAGAAAAATTATATGACAAGGTATACATGTAACTTTAAACCAGGCTGTGCTTGATGGGGCCTTCAAAATATTATCCATTAAACACTTAGGATAATCAGCTGTTAATAACAGCAGTAGATGGCTAATAACCAGGTGTCATTCAAAGTACTATGGCTGGTCACATTCCCCTTTGGTACTGCCAGGGCATTCAATAGTACATACAATTCTAAAGGCATGAGCCTTAAGAACACAAAACTAGAAATATATCGAAAGGTAAGATTTAAAGAGTATTATCTGCGCGGACCCCACTATGACTCTAGTGCAGTTCCCTGGGTTGCGCACCGTAGCTAATACTACACGTTAAGCGTGATTACTTGACCAACCTAAAACACTGGTATCTATCCACTGAAATGGAACAAGATAAACAAACCGACAACCTGGGGCTAGCCATCCATAAACTGAGCTGCTGCTCACGCCGTTCAAGGCGTCATGTCAAATTTTGATTTAAATATATAAATTAAAGGAACTAGTGGAATATTATAAGTTCGTTATTAAGACATTGTAACTTATCTACGCTATCTGCGTCGGAGGCATAAATATATCTCAACAGAGATTTCTGTACAATAATTGAAACAAATAAACTATAGGATGCGTTCGGCATTCTAAAGGACACCATTTTTTAAAACAAATAAACTGAAACTTGAGTAAACAAGTCAACAAGACTTGAACATTATCAATGGTCAACTAGACCTACTAACAAACAAAAAGCCGTCTCTGACAATATAAAAAAACTAAAGGGGGACAATCAAAAATTACTGATCTTTATAAACAAAATTATCTAAGTCGTAAGGACTCGTTGATTACGGTAGAGTACTTAGAAGAAGGCAAAGTCTGTGGTTCCATCCATGACTGCGATGAACCCCACGGCCTTGACTTCGTAGGTGGTTACGGAATAACGGTCATCCTGTCTAAGGTGGCGTTGGTGAATCCGACGCCTTTCATCTTCATCGCTGTTCAGACGAACCTGGAGTCCTTCCTTCAATGCAGAGATACAGTAAATGGCTATATTGTGAGCTGGGACGCAACCCCTTATATAGTGGTCAACCTGATACGAAAGGAAGAAGGTAGAGAGATCGATAAATATAAGAATATAGATAAGGAACTACGAAGGAAGGCAGGATAGAGAAAGAATTGACAAGAGGAATTCACGTACGAAGGAAGGGGGTAGGGAGAAACTTTCTTGGTCTACCACCAGGTTCGTTGGCGTGCCGCCGGTCTCTACGTCGAAGCTTAGCAGCACTTCTTTCCTTCAAGAGAGCCAGATACGAGAACACGAGGATCAGCCATTAGTGAACAGTTTTATTGAGCTTCATATGTGGGAGAAAAGAATCAGCAGACATCCAAAGGATGTGAGTACTCAGCAAGGCATATTATTTAGAAATATATCTGTTTTAATTATGTTATTCAGGATCCATTATTATTTTTATAATATTTGGCGATATAGATGTAGTTTACTATTTTTTCTCGTGTTGACCACATGGCCGGCATAATTAAAACTTTTTTGACTTCATCCAATGATAGAAGCAATGCGTTAAAGTATTTTTATTCATAACTATGTCAATATTAATTCTCTTCTTTGATATCTACTCCCGTATTTACCAAAAGTCAGTATTTTTTACCAACCACCTGCTTGAATGCTTGAAGGTAAGGAGAAACGTAGATTTATTAGACCGTATCTTTAGAGTAGACTCAATTAAATATGCGAATATAGTTTATTTCTTGCATAATTAATGAATTATAGAATTCTTTTAATTGTAGATGTCCAATCTAACTGATTGACATGCTACAAATATTTATTCATGGGGTAAGCAATAACGGCCCAAAATATCTAATGTAGGATATCAAATAAAAATTCCTGTAATTAATATTTATAATCATTTATATTAAAAACTTTATTTTCTTGTATAAAACTAAATGCACTACAACAAAATAATATTGGAATGCATATATATCATTTCTTTAATATACTTATTAGCATTAGTTTTTAAAAAATGATTAAATAATTTTAATCAAATTGTATTCATTATTATTAAAGAGCAGTACATACGGATTAAAATGACAGAAAAATCAAAATAATCGCTTCATAAATAAAGGTTTGGTGAATTTTTTTGAAAACACAAAAATGAGGACATAGCTGAGGCATTCATCGCACACAAAACCTAACAAGCCTCTGGGACTCTTCACGCGCAAATTCTGGAATAGGCATGGCACTAAATGGATTAAAGTAGCCTTTCAAAGAGATAGCTTTCCATGCCTTTTTAATCTCTATATTATACCTTTCTTTGTTCAACAACTAGTTTTCTCAGTTTAACTCGCCTTAGCACCAGTCCAATGACCAAATGTCTGCACACTATCCATTTTGTTAGGTTATTCAACCCCATTATTCCCATAAATCTTTCCTCCTGAGTATTTATTAAAAGCTCTGCATATCCTTGTCGATAGTTACCATCTTGGACCATGCTCAAGTAAGTCAAAGTAAAATCATTATTTAAAACATGAAAACATTTTCAACTTATTCTGTGCAGGTCACTATCGAAGAATTGACTCACGGTCAATCATCCACGGTGACTATGCTGCCCACCCGTAACACTTCACTTAACTACTGGTTCATCACGCGTCACGGAGGCCGCTACAGGTTCTCTGTCCGCACGGGGAATGCCCACTCCAACAGCTCTCGTGTGGTGGAGTACACTGCTCCGATAATCCTGCCTCCAGGACAGGTGCAGGTGTTACCAGAAAAAAATGGCAGCTACTTTGTATACTGGAAAGAAACTAAATTGCCAGACGCTCTACAAGGGAAAAAGTAGGTTCAATTTAAAGAAATATTTTCTGTTTGGTGTTGGGAATATATTTAAATGTTTTATTGTTTTGAAATTGATCCTTTGAATAATTGTGAAACAAGTGCATCCAACTTTCCTAGACCTAGCTTTGTAGACCACCATCATTGATCATGTCATAGAAGGCAACCATGGAGAACGTATAACTGGGTTTCTCTGTTTATTTATCAAAAATTTTCTTATCCATTTTTCCCTTGAATATTCTACTATTTTATATTTGCTTAGGTTCATAAAGAGGGATAAGTGGGGTCATGAAGGAAACCTATTGCTCTCTAAGCTATAAAAATGCATTGTTGCTAAAATGGGTGAAATTTAGTCATCAATTTATCTGTTAGTTTAAATGTGTTTTTAGTGAAACCTAACTAGTGTCAAGCCTCTAAAACCCCAGCCTCATTATCCTTTGGCATTTGCTCAGAGACGATCTTAGCCCCCTTTACAAATAAATGTTTGTATCCATACAGTATGATGGTCTTGCTAAAATTAAATTTTACTTGATCACTTTGTTGTGTTTAAATGGTTCACATTGTCTTTCTTTAAGAAAAATCTTGTTTTGTTTTGGAAAAAGGTACAGGTAAAGGAGCTAGAAACACACATGATATGGTTTTTATAATGAAGGAACACGGTTCACACTTTACAATGCTGCCTCTGGTTGCCTCTCAAAGAAAATCAATTGTTACCACCCAATCCCTTGGCCTATGTTTCAGTCCATCGGGAAGAAGTGTGAAACGCACAACACAACTTCTTGAAAGAGGAAACCAGATTGTGTTTGTTCCCTTTTATTTGTTAATAATTTTCGTTTAAGAGATATTATCACATCGCATCCAATGTTCATTTCCTGTGTATGTATATTATGTTATTTGTTCCTTTTACATATTCCTATATAAGTGTATAGTAGAATTAATTACTGCCTAATGGCTTGGAAATGTACAGTAAGACAGTGTAAAGTAATTGACAGTGAAGGAAGCCAACCTGAAAGGATAGTTAGGTTAGGCCTAGACAGAAAAACACACTTCTCTATCTAGGCCTAACCTAACTATCCTTTCAGGTTGGCTTTCTTCACTGTCAATTACTTTACATTATTGTACAGTATTTCTACAATGTCTTATTATCCAAGTGTATAGTAAGTCTGTAATAAAATGTACAGTTGTTTTGCTTCCCAAGAAATTATCGGCAAATAGATACGAACAGTATTGCACTCTGAGTATTTTGACTTGTGCTTCCTAAATACTTACAAAGACTATCAGATTGAGACGGTTAAGAAAAAGACTGAAGTAATGTTCACCAAAGACCAGTTTACGTTTATAAAGGGGAGAGGAACTCGGGAAACATTTTTTGCGCTAATATTAAAAGTATAAAAATGACTAAGGAAGGAATCTACTAGTTTGTTTAAGATTAACATTGCCATTCATCAATTTTGAAAGCTGAAAACTCGACAATTTGCCAGAGAGTATAGGCACAACCTTTGGTAGCTATTATCTATTAAAAAAATATTTCCTTACAGTTTAGTTTGTTCTTCATTGTGACCATTGTGCAGAACCAATAGTAAATTAGTTATTCTCTGATATTAGTTGAACATGTTTTGAACCAAATGAGAGAAAATTATCCTTTTACTTTCGTTTCTCTATCCACACTACCCACTTTGTCTCTGTCTCATTAGTATTTCATGTCTAACCTCATTTAAATTTGCTAGTGATTTGTTAGATATTGGTTTATTGCTAGTCTAACAGTATCATTTATCAGAACTCTTTCATGTCCAACGTTATCAGGCTATTTTAGAGTTTACTGTGCTGTAATTAACAATTGCTTAAATATTTCACTTGCAAATTGTGCCAGGTTTCAGTATGTGGTGATGGTGTCCCCCGGTCGGTCAATCAACATGAGTGCCATAAAAGAGTACAGGGCCAATAATCCACCCATCATCCTCAACAACATGAACAGTGACACAATCTACTCCGTTGCCGTTGTCTTGGAAACTGAGGAGGGTTTCCGCTCCCTTCTCTCGGAGGTTGAATCTGTGGAGGTGCAAGCAGGTTTGTACAAACACCCTTCTTTAACTTTTATGAACAAGAATTATGTGCATACAACACTTTTAGTTACAAAATAGTCGACCTCGGTGGTGTTGGGGTAAAGTTCTCCCCCCAGGACCTGATGTTTGTGGGTTCAAACCCAGCCCACGGTTGGTGGATTCTTCTTGAGCAATAAAATATCTGTAGCACAACTTCCTTCAGATGGGAAGTAAAGTCGTCAGTCCTATGTTGATTGTGGCATCTAAAAGAACCTTAGAAGGTATGCAAAAATACCTTTCTAGGCAAAATTGGTGGTCATTTCACTCTCGCTCATAGAAATTTGTGTGTACCGATGTCAGTTTAGAAAATGCTTGTTAAATACCTCAGAAAAATAAAAATTACAAAATTTCAACAAATACATCGCATAATTTGACTGCTACCTATCTAAGAATCGAGCACACTCATTTTTATCCAACACGTTAAGTTTGTAGTACAAATAACACCCATATCATGGATGGGTCTTATGCAAAATCGTGCTAATCTAGATTCAAAACTAATACAAAAGAGGTCACTTTTAATTACTGTTTTATAAATTTTTGAATCCTCATTTTTAATTTTACTATTTCTTAAAACTCAAATTTTTATTTAAATTTATTTGAAAAAAGTGGCATGCACAATCACTTAGCACTAGTTTTGTGTTAGCTAGACTGTTGAGGACAGGGAGATCGAGGTTCATATTTTGTTTGGGTGAACTGGGGGTGGTTTTTCCTAAGTGGTTTTCCACTTTTCCTCTATGCAAATTCGGGTCCACTGCCTCTAAATTCAACCTTCCCAGTTCCTAACCCATTAGCATAATTAGTACTTAAGTGTATAACATGAACAGGTAGTAAAACACGGATCTAAATAAATTTTAAAAAAGTCCAGATATTTAAACACAATTTAATATTATTAAACTAATCTGGATTGCCACGTCCATTGAACTGGAAAACCAGAATCAGGGTTTGTACAGTCCTTGAAAGATCTGGAATTTAATCTATGTCTGTTCGAGGCTTGGAAAAGTCCTCAAATTGCTCTGGGCCCTGAAAAGTCCTGGAATTTTCAGCTTTCATAAAAAATGTTTATCCCTCCAAGCAAATAAGTGTACAGTTCCTCTTAATTTTACCTATCCCACTGGTGTAGCTAACTGTAGATAGTCCGAGCTGGTAGTAATACACAGTGAAAAAACTTAAAACTAGAATTTGAAAGCTTTTAATTTATCGAAGGGTCACAATGGCCGCAGAGAGAAAAGTTATTGTAATAAACTTCAAAATGTTGCAAACTGCTGTAGTAAAGTCAGATTTTGTAATATAAAATACACGATTTGAACAATATATGCCAATCTAAATATATTTAAGCTCAAGTGGGTATTTAGCTCAAATGCAGGTAAACTGAAATAAATAATCATTCAAGTTGCACTGAAAGAACCTCGTGGCTTTAAAAATCCAGTATGAACAAATAAACAAAGCTGTCACCAGGGAGGATGGGTGGTTTTGGGGGCTCAAACCACCCCCAGAATTTTATGAACTAAATGGCTTTATTTATGGTCCAAACAATATAAACATTAAGGGGAATGGACCATTGTAAAATATGGTAACTTGCACAAATGGCTTAATTTTTGGAGATATGCTAGATGTGGGTTTATACTCCTCCCCAAAAAAGTTTTCCAACCTGATATAAGTCCACACGAGGGAGCAGACCTATCAGTTAAGTAAAGGGAATCGACGGGAGAGGTCTATGTCATTTTCTTTTCCATCATAGTTTCATTATCACGCGTATGATTATTGATGGACGAAGGGGGAACGGTTCTATTACTTATTCTTCGTCTCCTTTCATGATAGTTTCCTCGGGTGTACCGAGTTGAGCATAATACATCATGGCTTTCGCGATCAAATATTAGAACACCCCAAAACTTAACTCACAGTTTCTCCGAAATTGTTGTGACTATCACCGTAATTTTTTTAGAATTATTTACAAAGGCCTTATAAGCCATTATGATTTTATTATTAACATTCCCGCATTCTAGCTGGTTCGTTTGAAAAAAAATATATGTTATCTTAAAATAAACTCTAATATAATCTTGATTGCAGACATATTTTCACTCTGTAAAAAAGTTTTTTCCTAATTGACATAAATGGGTAGGTACTGTAAGTGTATGAAATATTCATCATGAACTTAAGTTTATTTTGAGATAAGACTCGAGCCTCTAATGCCAATAGTTTTCACAGTAGGGTGTGTTTAGTTTCGAGTTATTTGAGCTGCCAGGTTTTCGACACAACCATTGTTGTCAGAAAAAAGGTCACTATGTTTAATTTTATTTTTATTTATTTTAGATTTACTATTAATACGTTTGTAATTTGTCTATTTTGCGAACACATCCGAGTTAAATCATTTGTCTATTATTACAAAATTCAGTAACGTACACAAGGTGAACCAGTACATACTTTTATTGATTCCAATCATAAATAAATATATACGAGTAATTAGAACCTATTGATAAAAATACAAATTAAATAGGTTCTAGAGAAGATAACAATAATATGATTTTTTGGTATTGTTGGAGTTGTTGTAATGTTTCTACACTCAACAATTGTGAGCTTACATCTGGACTATTGGAATAGCAAAAGATAATATATTTAGTTCAACCAACTTTGCATCACTTTGTATTGTAGTGTTAGATTTTAATTTACAAAACATTAGAATGGCTATTATATGGTGCCAATGATGACACAAATTATTAAAATATTGTCACTTGAGCCCGTCACCAGTGTGGAGGACTGGGGGTGAAAACTTAAATGTCCTTTTGTCGGAAGGTTTTTCTTTTGTAAATAATAATTTAATCTTTAATTTATTTTAATAATTTTTATTTTTTGCGCTTGCCAAGAATGACCATGTATTCCTGTTGTGTTTTTTTCTTTTTTCTTACATTGGCTGTAAGTTATTTTTACTATAGAGTTTATCACGTTAATGTCATAATTTGTGTTGTAATAATAATAATAATAATAATAATAATAATAATAATAATAATAATAATAAGTAATATAAACTACTTTCATAGTTGTCTAACCTCGTTTTACACTTACTTTTTGGCACATTTTTTTTCCATGGCTTTTTTTATGTACAAAGGATCTCTACATTTCATACCACGAACATGTCTAGGATCCACTATTTCAGGGAGAATACATTCCATATAAAATCTTTTTAACTTTGGAAGCATTTCATTTATCCAAAAGTTTTGATCCCGCTCCACCTTGACGTACTCAACATCAAAGTCACAAAATATGATTAAAATACAAACTTTCCTTTTTGTTATGTTTAGTTGTCCTTGTATTTGATAAAAATAGGGGTGTGTTTTGTTCAGAATTAGGTTGTTTTCATCGTTCACACGCAGACCGACATTTTTCACTTTACATGCGTCACGAATACACTGTACATTTGGTTTGTCTAGCTTCAGTTTGTTGAGGGAAGGTAGACACTTCACTTCAATTATAGTGTCGTCCCCCACCAATCCATCAGGACTGGCTCCCAGATAAGGAAAACTAGTATCTACAAATAGACCACACGGAACAACATTTTCTTTGAATTTGTCCTCATACTTTTTTATAGCAGTGGATTCGTTTATTCTTCCATATTTTATCATATCTGTGCTAACCTCTTTTGGGTTTATGATTCCAACCACAGTGTTGTGACAGGCTGTGTCTTCTCTCATTTTGCCAACTTTTGCAAACATTGATGCAGTTAGTCTATTAAGCCTTGCTTCCCTCCACGCAATATTGCCGCTCTGGCCTAATGTCCTGCGTTCCAGTTCATTACAAAGATTCTCTGTTGCAACTTCCTTTCCTAGTCTGGACAGAATTTCTGTTTTTCTCTCTGCCATTTGTTCTTCACTGATATCTGGTTGTTCAGCTTCTGGACCATAATTGATATCCGTCCCAGTTCGTTGTTTTTTGTTTGTTTTAGGTGTCCCAAATGGTAGGTGTCTTGATGATTTTCTTTTTCGGTGACTTTGTACAGCTCTTGATCTTGCTGCAAATATCTTTTTGGTTATATGACCTGGGCAATGCCCAATCAATCTTTTAAGTGGTGAAGCATGCCAGTTTGGACCTGCAGTATGAGAAAGACCAGCAGCTAAGCAACATCTCTTGTATCGTCCACTTTTGCTGACATCTGTTCGTTTACCACCTGAAAACTTTGAATCGAGACTCATATAGCGTTCGGCCTGGTTAGTGGTGTGATTTCCCACAAGCTTGTCTGCTTTGATGACTAGGGGGTCAAGTGTCTTCATGATGGCAGACCACACAGAAGTTGGAGACATCATTGGTACCTTGTTGATTTCTCCTCCTTCCTTTCGCTTGCAGTAGGTATCCTCTCGGCAGTTCGAATGCTGCCCAAAAGCATGATACAGGCCACTACGTAGGTCATCACGTAAAACATCACTGTTACTCACATTGTCCCCAGCATCAGTGATGGCAGCTCGAGCACCTTTTGTTAGTCGCGGGATTAGTTGAGACAGTTCCTTACGAGCTGTGATATCATGAACTGTGTCCTTTATGATCTTATGTAATTTGTCTGTGTAGTTTCTGACCATATGATTCGCACATTCCAATTTTATGACCTGTCTTCATAGGTTGCATTACGCTGAATTTTTGCATAAGTACTAGTCACCATCACTGACAATGTACTTATAAAGCAAATTATGCATCCTTTAACTCTCTCTGAAACCCTGTACGAGAATAGCTTGTTCCATTCCAGTGGAAGTGCCCTGGTAATTCTTGTAGCAATTGTGCTCCTTTGATTCTTTTCCTGGTTCAGTTTGGCTACATATATAACAATATTTGTTTTTTACTCCAATGTATAGCAATCCATTAGTTGCACCACCTATTATGCACGCCTGTAACAAAATATTCTTTTGTAATTGTATAAAAATGCAATGTGTGTTTTTAGTTTAATCGTATTCACACAAACTTAATTTAAAATGTGTTTAATATTGCTAATATTAAGTGAGCTTAAAATTAGTCTGGTCATACACTGAGAAGACACTTCATGTTTGAGGATTTCTCAAGACACTGAATATTACACATGGAGGAATTAGGACCGTATAAACAATGGATGGAGTGGGGTAATTTTATCATTTTCATTTGACTTACCACTCCTGACGACACATTATGTGCATGCCCGTATGAACGTGTACACGAGTCACCGTCTTGGTATACTGTGATATAGGGAAATCCATCGGCATCTACATGGACCTTTTCCAACGCTATTTCTCGTTCTCGAACACCATTTTGGCGCATACATTCTTCTAATTTTTCTTCTCATACCTTAAATAATAATAATAATAATAGTACTTATACTAATAATAAAAACATGCTTGTAGAAATAAAAATAACTTAACACTTCCATACGTTCATGACGCATCTATTTCTTTTCATCCATGATGGGCACCTCCATAAATGCCATCATTTCTTGTTCTTGATGATGGCCTATCCCTATCAATAAGGCACCCCACACAGACCCACCATTTGCCATTTAACTCTTCTTCTTTGCTTTTAACTTCAGTTTTGACAATTCTAGTTTCTTCACGCATTCAACATTTAAAAATCAAATGTCTGACAATTCCAATCCTTTTCTCGGAATGAAACAAAAAACGTCCTTCGGTACATATTCTCCTATGTGTGGCAAGGGTGGTAAGCTGACTTAGCATATGAACAATATTTACCACACGATGCCCACCAAGATGTTTATTCATTTCCTTGATATTTGGATTCCTTATGATGGGGATTTCAGCCCAATATTCCTGGTCAGAATCTAAAAGTTCTTGAATTCCCGAAACATTTAGACTGAAAAAACAAAAAATTATATACATAAAATAACGCTTTTTAAGCAATATCTGTTGAATTATAAAATTATTTGATTAATCAATCAGTAAACATATGCTTATTGTTAATTATTTAAAATTATAAAGATATTTTATCTCTAGAGATATATTATAAATTTAAAATAAAGTAAACTAAATTAAAATGTTATGGAAAATATTAAACCTTATTCAAGTTAACAGTTTCTCCGTCAAGGTATATGTGATGTGTGCTCAACAAATATTCCCCCTCCTCCCCCCTTTTGACAAGTACTCTACCCAAAGAATGTGTTTGTCAAACGAGTTTTATCGAAATAGGGAAAAAACTATTTTTCCTATATATTTTAAATTTTGGCCATCTCTGGATCGATTATTTTTGTCTGCAGAGCAAAACTACCAAAATTGGTCAGTATTTAACTGAACGGGTCAAACAAGATTTTTATTCCTAGTTTTGGACATCTTTAGTTCAGTTATTTTAGACCATTAAAAATGAATCATATTATATTAGAGTAATTTATGGTAGAGTAAGTTAACGTTTATGGTAGATTTGGACTTTTCTCGCAGATTTGGACTTTTCTGGCAGCTAAATATTTCTCTACGATGTCCCATAGTCGTTCGTCTGGAAAATTTGTGTTATTATTTGAAGAGGTAATATGTATTTGCATCACATATTCGAATGACAACACACATTTGAAATAAAATAATCATTGAATAGTTTTAAGTAACGTGTGAACGGACTATGCTGAGATTAGTTGGAATTTGACAAAATAGTTCTCTCCAACAGTTAGAATTTTTGACGCCCCTAGTTCAGTAAATTCATAAAAAAAATAGTTTTTTTTAAGAAAGTTACTAGCAAACACACATGTGGACATGTGCACAGCAGCCCAGTACTTGTGATACCATTTTGTTAGGTACTATTCAGTGCTCTTTTTTAACATAAAACACACCACACGTGAGAAGGTCTGTTAATTAAGGTGAATATTGTAATTATTACTATACAGACAACAAAGGGATATAAAAAGTTAGTTTCTTAAAAAAAATCTCAAAATAGATATTTTAACATCATTATACTTTCTCTACACCTCGTGATTAGGATAAATTAAGAAAGCGTAAAATAAAGTTATTTAGGTGTTCGTGGAAGAATGCTCAAAGCCCCAATTATAATTTTAAAAATACCTTTAAATAGCTTCTAGGGGCATATATTCTTCAAACAAGTCTTGGTGGAACTCCCCTGGCACCCCTTACCCGCTCCCCCTAGACCAATAAAGCTATCATGCCACTGGTTACAACACCTCAGACCCAGAAACACTTCATTTTGTACCATACCTGATTATTTGGGTTGAACCTTCTTCTGAGAGTAAAACCTGAATAGGTATTTTTCAATCTCATGGAAGAGTAGAATGGAATTGAACGCTTTTGTGCCGTTTCAATCCATGCTTTCATATAAATAAGATAAACGTTTGGTTGTTACCAACTCTGCTATTGATTTTTTTTTAAATAGTTCTAGCTTCTAATACTAACATAAATCATTAGTTAAAAAACTTAAATAGCTATGATAAGATTAACTAACTTGGATAAGGACGTGTGAGAATGATTCATTTGGTTATGAAGACCAGAGGGGCCAGGTTGTGGTGACACGTTTCTGTCCTGCCATTCATCTCGAGACACGTCCCTAATGAAAATTAAATATAAATATTTTAAAAAAAGGTTAAAAATTATATAGTCTAAAACACACAAGAATAAAAATGTAACCAGCCTCGGTGGCGTAGTCAGCTAACGCGTTAGTTTTGTGTTGAACTAGACTGCCAAGGATGGGCAGATCTAGGTTTGAATCTCGGTCGCGTGAGCTGGGGGGTGATTTTTCCTAAATAGTTTTTCACTCTCCCACCACAAAAATGTGGGTTCAATTCCTCCAAATTCAACCTTTCCCATTCTTAACCCGTTAGCGTAGTTAGTACATAAAAGTATAAACCGAAAGGGCAGTAAGACGCGGTGCTAAATAAAAAATAAATAAAAATGTAATGACAGTGGACAATTAATAATTTAAAAATAATTGTTTCAATTATATCTATTCTTATAGCTAGCAAAAATTTTTTATTTAATACCTTTGATTAACAAAATTAGGAAAATTTACTAGCTTATTTTAATAGTTATAATGTGCAACTTACGATTTAGTTAGTTCTGCTTGCTTCTTTTTTCTTCTTCCACTCCGCTCTTTTGCATTTAGATTTTTTATTTATTTTTCGAGGTCTTCCAGATTGCCCATTTCTAGGCATACTCACAAACAATGATTAAAAAAAATTCCGAGAAACTAAAATCACTCACCTAAACACAAATGCACTAAACTTCAAATTTAACTTTTAAAATACATATTCAACAATAAAAGCACAACCACTTAATTATTGGCTGTTTACAAATAGTTTGTGGGACTAAATAGGCCCAGTTATATGTAGTATAATGGATAAGTTATTTTGATAACTAAGGTAATTATTAAAAAGTGGTTGAAATATAATTAGTACTACTTTAATTTATCTTTACTACCCAATCATTGATTGTTGGTTATTACCGACGTTGAGACCCGACTCACGGTAATAAATCCCACCACAAATCATAAGTGTGCGCATGCGCTGGGGTTATCTGTAACTACATATTCTTTCCAACCAAACTCTTACCTCTACAGTTTCTTGTTACTGTCGAATGAGATGGAATGGAGAAACGAAGGTTGGAAGAAAGATAACAGGTTGGAGGTTCCACCCAGTTGCTTTGACTGACGCCAGGATCGGTACCCTCCGGCTGTATTTGACCACTATGCAGTACGACCTTAGGGCCAGTCTGGGTCGCATTGAACGTGGGGTCAATCAAAACAACACCACTCCCGTAGTTTAACTCTATACACTAAAAATTAAACTGATTAATAAACTACAATCTTTGTTCATTTGGTTAACATAGTAAACAAAACAATCAACCCAACACCTAAAATATATTCCCCCATCAAAACTATATGTTTTATTTTAGAAAATAAAACTTGATATTGTAATTAAAAAATAAAATAAAAATAGTTGATTATTGGCAAATTTAATTATTTCATTATCATACACAACAAATTAATTTATCTTATACGAAATTTCAAAATTTACGCTCATTATATTTGAAAGAAGTAATAGGAAAGGTGGATAGAAACATTGTAGCGTGTTTTACTATTTACAATTTATATATATTTACACTTAAGGGTACAACATTCGTACAGCTATCATACATCAATATAACACATACAATACCCGGTCACCGTGTCCACGTCTCTAGTATAACACGACCAGTCCCAAACGCATTCCCAGGAAGACTACTTGCTACCTGGCTATTTGCAACTGTCGCCCCC
>CABFVX010002919.1:84450-94543 GCA_902151425.1 Timema shepardi | reverse complement strand
AATATGTTATTATTATTAGCACCGCGTCTTACTACCCGTTCGGGTTATACGCACTTACGCTAATGTGTAATGGTAGGGTGATTGTGAGATGAAATGGAGGACCTACAGTTTAACGTGGAATCCGAACCACGGTGGAGGCCTGGCATTCCCCACATTCACAAGATGTCTTGTCAGAGGTGAAGGAAGGGTTTGGTAATCAGATAAATCTATGCGGGGACCGAGGATTGAACCCCGGCCGCCAGCACAGAAGTCTGACACGTTCCCCCTAGACCGCCAGGTCACCTTTAATATGTTAAGGTTGTTTATATAACAAAGGCAAAACTGAAAAAGTTATATAATCAATGATTGTTTAGGATCTATGAAATGTTAATACAAAGAGCAATCAATACCTTCCCTCAAAACATAAATATCAGGGGTGGCTCTGGGACGCCGCCCTCCCTGCATAATGAAGCGAAAGAAGAAACCAAGTATATTTTGAAATGCACACGAATTCTCTTATATTTTTTGATTACATAATGAAAAGCTAAATTAATAGCATTTTTTGTTGTATAAATTTTTCCTTTTAGTCGAGGAAATGAGTAAAACCACGAACACACCGACGCAGGACAAGTGCAGTGCTCGCCGTCACACTGTGGCTCTATGGTCCGAATGTTTCAAAAATAGTAAACGCGTCCATAGCTAGAATACAACGAAAAGAAAACCCAAATAATCACCACAAAAGACTTCGATACTGACAAAATCCGAGCACAAATTCAAAGGTTTGGGTGGTAGCGATCGATTGCCGTCAAGAGGCAGCCATTACCTCCTTGTCCGGTGGCAGCAGTGTGAAATGTATCCCCCGTTTCAGTGTAAAAACAATTTCGTGTTCGTTCCTTCTATTTGTTCCTATCCCTTCTTCCATATCTAACTAAGAGTTTTTATTAGAAATCCCTTAATAAAGAGCTGGGTCAACTCATTTCTAAATAATGGTTTCAAGAGTAACACGTACAAAGGCCAGCCTTTCTACCGGACTTGCAAGAACCACACAGTTAAAAGACTTGCGCCGGAATCCCCAACAATGTTTCTCAACAATAGAATGGGCCAAACCACCGAAATAACATGTCAACCCAACTCCTGCGGCGGCAAGATTTATTTACAGGGGTTTGGTTTGTGAAATAGTTTTCCTAACTACACAGAAAGGCTGAAACCAAAAACAAACAAGCAGAGACTTTTATATAAATGGTTAAAACAATTTCTGTGTTGTGAATTTTAAACCAATCAGCGTTTTAATTTCAGTTTGAATCTTTGGAAGTTATTTATTGACCAAAATGAATCCGCATTTGTGATTTGTCAATACAAAAATGGTTAATTGGAGGCTTGATGACTACAATCTTTGAGCCGTTTGGTTTAACCTAAATGAGATATGGCGTTTAGATTCTACCAGTAAATTCTAGACTATACTAAGGTTTGATTAACATTTTTAAAACGTGGTTTCTAATTAAGTCACAATTAAGAATGTTTCCATTATCAGCCCCTAGTATTTATTTGGAGAGGTAATTTTACTTGGCTGCCAAATTTTAGTTTTCTATTACTCTGGAAAGTATAGTTGTTTAATATAAGGTTTTTAAATTTTGAATTACTTAACCCCTTTTTCCAATTCACTCTTAGAAATGTCCAATTTTAAGATTTATTGAGTTATTTGGAAATCTCTCTCTCTAATAAATTAAAAATTTTATACCTCATCTAAAATTGTTTTAAAGTTATGGGCCCCATTTCTTTGGGCCCCTTTAAGATTTTTCTGTGGTTATATGGTAAAATCCTTCGTACCAAACAAAATATCAAATTTCCAGGTCCAAGGGTTGAGGAAATACGGTGATAAGAGAGCAGCACACCTTTCTACCCCTCCCCACCCTCTTAGAGGATGGATTAAAAACAACAACAATAAAGTTTAGCCCAATTCAAGAAAGAAACCCTAATTTGAAATTTCAAGGCTCTGTCCACAGATTCTAAAGATACATAAATGAATTTCGAAAAATTTCACCCTCCTTAACCATCTACCCAGCCTCTTGGGGGATGAAATTTGAAAAATCCTCAAAAACGTCTAGCCCTGTTCTAGAAAGAGCCCTCAATCTTAAATTTCAAGACTAAGTCCACTTATTTAAAAGATATATCAGTGCATTTTGAAAACCTTCAACCACCCTTTTCACCCCTTAATAAGTGATTGTGTTTCCCTTTTATGTATATAAATTGAAGATCGAAAAAAAAGTTAACTAAACCCAAATGATTTGTTAAAATAAAAACAATTTATATTTGTACAGATAAAAATGTATTATAATTATTACTTATCATGAACAACTATTAACCTATATTAAAATATAACCTGACCATTTTGATCCAAATATTTAATGCTATTTACGAAATGATTCAAATTTCCTAATTTTTTTCATGAGTTGATTAATTTATTTGAGAAAAAACAACATTATTTATTATAATGTAAAATTGTCTTCAAATACCAATTCTGAACAAAACGGGTAGAGCTATTTTCAAAATTTAATTACAAAAAATCACTCAATAAATTATTATTATTATTATTATTATAAGCACCGCGTCTTACTACCCGTTCGGGTTATACGCACTTACGCTAATGTGTAATGTTAGGGTGATTGTGAGATGAAATGGAGGACCTACAGTTTAACGTGGAATCCGAACCACGGTGGAGGCCTAGCATTCCTCACATTCACAAGATGTCTTGTCAGAGGTGAAGGAAGGGTTTGGTAATCAGATAAATCTATGCCGGGACCGGGGATTGAACCCCAGCACTCAATAAAATACACTTAATTTGACGGCTGGAATCATCATATTAAAAAAAAGTCCCAAGGCCCTATGACATCTAAATATTAAGTTCTAACAAAATCTATAAAACAGTTTCATTTCATTGGCAGACAGACAGAATTGTAAAATCCACTTTGTTAGGTTTGGACACACATAAAACGTAAAGAACGATTCATCAAAATCTTGAGGTCGAAAATGTTTACGATTACAATACTTTCGCTTGATATGAGAAAGTAAAAATAGACACAAAATTCATGTCAAGATGATTATTATGTTAAAGCATTGCTGCATCGATGAACGAACCTTTTTTACTACTAGCTGCGATAAAAAATTTAAATAACCTTGTTACTAAATTGACATATATATGAAAGGATTAGCGAAACCAGTAGAGTGGGAGTCCAACTAACCGACCAACAGAAAAAGTAGTCCAAGTCAGATTTTTCTAAATGGTAATGTATGGTTCTTTCAGTCCATTAATAGAGCTTAAACGTCATTTTAAAGTTTCAAAGTTATTGACCAGTTAAAAATAAGTATTTTGTCAATGAACAGAAAAACCTTGAAATGATGACTGGTTTATTATGGAACAACAATGCAGAGAGCAATGGTCGGAAATAATCTGGTGACATTGGTTGTTTTTGCTCAAAGTCGGTGAATTGGGCGAGTGACAAAACGCATTACAACACATCTCGTGGAGGTGGCGGGAATGTCAGCCTGACGAAATCCCGCTGCTTTAGTTTGATGACCAATCTACACTCGTGAACATTTGCAAGTTGAAAAGTTTGACATTATTTTACCAGCCAGTTGTAATCATGATTCAGTTATGTTAGGTAAATAGTGTTAATCTGAAACAATATTACTTGTAGATAAGACATGCTTATCTACTTCAGGTACAGTAACCCCATGGCTTCTTTGGTGCTGACTGACAGCTCACAGCTGACAGTTGACAGCTCTAAAAAGTTATCAGACCAAATTACGTATCCCTACGCCAAGCCAGATGATCAGCAAAAACATGTGTTTAGCAGCTGTCACTTTTGACAGTCAAAATGTATGTATATACCTAAATTTTGACTGTCAGAAGTCAGCTGTGAGCTGTCAGCCAGCACCAAAGAAGCCATGGGGCTACTGTACGTACAACCTAAAGATAGTTTGCCGTGAAGTAACAGCGCCCCAAGCGGAGCACCATAACATCCTAGATAGCGAGTACAGACACGTAACACTCGATTCTCGGTTTGGAGGCCACTCCCTCTAAAGTCGGTCTCATTCCAAAACATCAAAGGAATGATCTTGTCGGGACTTGAATTGGGGGCCACCATTGTGGATGGCACCCGAGCAAGCCAGCCAGTTGTGTCCAGAAATGTGTAGTGTGCTTTCCTTATGTTCATTTGTATTCAGTGTCAGGGAATGTCAAGAGGAAGAAAGATTAGGACAGCGGGGCCTCTTAGTCAGCCACCCCTACAAGGATGTGGCTGACGTTTACATGTTATTACTGATTGGGAAGTAATGTGAGCTATTTTATCAAAGAAGGTTTATTATAATACTAGACAACGCAAACCTAAACACGCACTGCACCTGACGGAACTAGTATTTACCGGTACCTGTGGGATGTCATTTAAGGTGGATGGAGGGAGACGCGAGGAAAAGTCAGTGTTTTTGCAGTAAGGGTGTTCTGGAATTTAATGATAACTTTTTCTCTTCATTTAAAAAGTCTGTTAGATAATGCCACCCTGCTCACGACAGATACTAAGTAACTGTTGATCTCAGCACGCGAAGAAAATTAAACTCTATGTTTGTACTGGAGCAATATTTTATTTATTTAGGCCAAAAAGGTTTTGCCATAAAAAGTGAAAAAACACTGACCTTTTCTTTCGTAGCCTTCCATCACACCTTAGCTCTTTGCAGCCTAATTATACTACTATAAAGCCACATGGCTGACTCACTAACTGATATTAATGTTCACCCACTTCCTGATGAGCTAGAAACTTGAAATTTGGCAAACTTATAGCTTCTAGCCTGTAACCGACGGTGAAATTCCAAAAAGTTAAAAACAAAAATGTAATCCCCGAAAAAAATTCAAAATGTCGGTGCGGAACTTTCCTTGGAGGTCTCTTGTGGCTAAACGGTAAGCTCTATCAAAAAACGGCTCTGGAATTACATCAGTTTACATCCATTTGCAAAGAAAACTCGCTGCCCCCAACGAGCAAAGCGAGTATAAGCCATTAAGCCCACCGGTGTAATGAAGATTGTCGTATATGTAGGTTTGGTTGGCCGTATATTTGATATGCTGTCAAGTTGCAACAAGTTTGTTTTTTAATCTCTTTGCAGGTGTTTAGAAGACTTCAACTCTATTCAATTCTCAAAGTCTTGACAATGGGTGTTATAATCTTATTGAATTAGTAAGTAACAGTCGTTAACATTCTAAACCTCCTAATTTCTAATAAATACGAATGTTCCAGCTTGTTGACTTGAGGAACTTCCTTTTCTAGGCGACTTGTGTCTACCGAGAAAACAAATAGAGCAGCGTACGGATATTTCATATTTAGGACGACACTTTGTGAAACATTGCTCTATTTGATAATAAAAGCAAGCCATGATATTTCAACCGGTATTACTTTTCAGACCAATTTATTTAGCATATTTTTATTTGATAAAAACAAGGCCAACTATAACTCAGATTATCTGACAGTTTCAAAAGGTACCAAACTAATTTTTTTTTAATTCTTACGTCAAGCCATGTGTTTTGCAGCTGTCACTTTTAACAGAGCATGTCCATTTATACAGCTGTAAGCTAAATATAGCAACCATTTGTCAGTGTTGGATACTCAACAGTAGTGTTTTTAAATTATTATTTTCTACCAGAACATCCCTCCTCGACATATTCTCTATATTTAGCTGCAACCTTAGTAGGAAAAAACATTCTTACACATAGACGCATTAAGTTAAAGGGCATCCCTGGTAGAATATATATTTAAAAGGTTTGTTTGTGATTTAAAATTTACTGTAAGACACTAAATGAATATTATCTAAAACCAGAAAAGTTCAATTTTCACTAGAAGGGTCTTATACAACAGTTATAAAATATACTAAAAAAACATTTTAAAAATCAGTTTAGTGTTCGGAATTAAATTGCTGTTTATGACGGCTCAAGAGTTTCAACTGTCAGCAATCGATGTAACGAAACTATGGCGTGCAGGTGTTAACACACGCAATTGAACATACCCCCCCCCCCTTGATAGTAGTCCCTATCCTTTGTCTTACGCCGCTTCCCCTGCAGTTTGTGTCACCAAGTCGCTATCTAAAGAAGTCGTTATAGAGCCAGCTTGATATCTTCAAGATATATTCTGGTTTAAAATACAACCCGCATGCTCTAAGGTGTCACTCTCGCAATAGACTAGACTTCCGATGACGGGAAGATCAGGGTTCAAATCCCAGTCGTGTGTACTGAGGGTAGTTTCTTCTAAATAGTTTTTCATTTTCCCTTCACGCGAATGTTGATCAACTTATTCTTAGTTGAGACTTCTTATTACCTAACAGATTATCTTAATTGGTACATACGCGTACAGCCCTAACGGTTAGAAAGACGCGATGACATATGTATATAAATCAAGAACAACAGCTGAATTTCAAGAGTAAAAATGGAAATACAAACTTCTTTGAATTGTAATTAATTTTTTTAACCTTTGTGTGTGTGTGTGTGTGTGTGTGTGTGTGTGTCTGTTTGATGGTTTGCCACCTGCAAAGCAACGGCCACCTCCTCTGTCGGGTTTATGTTCTCCTAGCACCACCAACTCTCGTGAAGCTATGTGCACGCGCGACGGGAGTGGGGGTTATGGTCGCTTGCTTGCCACGAGTGACGTTAGGTCTGATCACACCACGAACAAACTATTACCAAAGATGGATAAGCAACAATGAAGGCGCGTCCTAACCCGAAACAATTCTCGTGCACTCCCTGAACCGACTGATAATTATCATCCTTCTTCCTCGTCTTTCTCCCTGGAAAAGTTAAATATTCATAATGTTTCTGTTAAGAAGATCTGACATGCCAGTGGACAGGCTAGCAAGGGTGTCAATCTGATATAATTTGGTTTGCCTGCGACAAAGAGATCAAGGTCTCAGCCGGTTGTAATGAGGTGGGCTTTTAACTAAATTGATTTCCATTCTTTCTCACGAAAACGCCGGTATGCTTCCTCTTAATTTTAACTTCCTCATCCCTACCCCACGACCTACACGCCATCGGGAATCCATCACAAGCCTGACGCCTAATATTATGTGGCCACAGGTGCAGGCGCCCTCTTTTTTTCCCAACGCTTCGACCCCAACGACGCACACATTCGAATTATGACCAATCGCATATATTTAAATGTAAATATTGCAAGGTAGTATAAATAAAAATTATAATAAATACGTTCTTTTTCATTGTTATAAACTTATTTACAAAATATGTAATGAGTGATAGAAGGTTTACACGATGCCAAGCCTGCCAGTAGGTCATCAATCTATGACGATGTGACATCAGACTCTCACAACCCCTACCACATCTTGCCCCTTACTTGACATAATATCAATTTTAGCCTGTCAAAAACTTGGAAAGAAAGCAGCTTTTCTCCAGTAAAATGTGTACATCAATTTTGCCTTCGCTTTACATAGATAACACCATCCTCTGGATATCTCTTTAGAGCAGTGATATCCAAACTTGTGGACCGTGGCGTGTTTATTGTGAGGTCAGAACGAATAACGAGGACACATTTTTACATCTACCCTTTAAAGTGATTATAATTAATAAAAATACAGAGGTGCTAAGACAGGCAAATGAAGAAAGGAAGCTTGGGAAAGATGTACAGCAAAGAATAATAATAACACGGTAGGTATAATAGTTGGACAAAGATAATTATAGAAGAACATGTAGAAGGAAGAAATTCAGGAGAAAGATCAAGGCTAGAGTACATGAATCAGATAGCAGACTATGTTGACAGAAGATAATTATAGAAGAACATGTAGAAGGAAGAAATTCAGGAGAAAGATCAAGGCTAGAGTACATGAATCAGATAGCAGACTATCTTGACAGAAGATAATTATAGAAGAACATGTAGAAGGAAGAAATTCAGGAGAAAGATTAAGGCTAGAGTACATGAATCAGATAGCAGACTATGTTGACAGAAGATAATTATAGAAGAACATGTAGAAGGAAGAAATTAAGGAGAAAGATCAAGGCTAGAGTACATGAATCAGATAGCAGACTATCTTGACAGAAGAAAATATAAAGGTGTCAAAAAAAAAATGTGGCCCAGGATGGACAAAAGTGGAGAGATGCTGCGAACCAATTGCAAGATTGATTATCTAAAGAGGAAGAGTAAATAAAAGAAAGTACAAAATTCAGATAGAAATGGTAAATGTTGAGATATAGAAAACTGTTTTAAGTTAGTGCTCAAGTTCCTTTTGGTTATCCGTCTCGTGGCAGTATGCTTGCCGACTTTTTGGTTTACCGTTATGTCCTCGTGTTGGGGTGAGTGGCGATGTAATCGCTTGTTTTTCTCACATCCTAAAATACCCATCAAACGACAAATAAGTCGCAATCATATAAGCCATTTATAGTCAAAACTAGAATCGGTGGACACGTGGGCTTAGCGTCAAGCTCAATTAGTCTGGTGTTCCAGTAGCGAGAAGCTTGGGGTTCGTATTCTAGCCAGGTATTTTTCATAAACGTGTCCCAATATCTCTCTCCACGCAAATGTGGGTGCATTTACTCTACATTTTACCTTCCTCATCCCTATTCCAATGGTGAAATCAAATATGGATAGTCTGTTCGGGTATTAATATACGTAATTAATAATTTTAGAAAAAAAAAATTGTAAGCTTCAATGGTATCAAGGAGGCCCCGATAGTCTCGGAGACAACGATTGGGGAAAAGCCTGTTGCAAGTTTGGAAACAGCTGCTTATAAAGTATTTCAATTAGCTGAGGTATTTAGTGTGCGCTTTCTGAACCAACCGATTATATCAGCACACGACTTATACACTTAAGCTCTTCGTCCACCGAGTGGATCAAAACCAAGCGATTAATCACTCACGACCAAGCAACCAATCACCTGGGCAACTTTTGCATTTAAACAAGGCTTCACTCTTCCACCGAGGAGACTACGACTTTAGCGCCGGGCGATGGATGCATCGTAAGGAGACCAAACATGTTGGTCACCAGGCTATGTATAAGTTGCCTGTTAGTCGTTGAGGCATTCACTTGCGATGTTGTACGCAGTGTTTTTTTGTTTGTTTTTGTTTTTTACTATTTGTGCACGCTTAAGTTTCCACCTTTTCGCGCTTTTACTGCAGGTTTTTACTTCCGAGGGAAAAAATGCAAAGGAAAATGTCAAAGAAAGAACAAAGGACTGATTTAAAATTTGTTCATGAGGTAGAATATGACCCCAATTTTGAACAATTTTTTTTTTATCCGGATGAACCCAAAATTGTTTCCAGGCATTTTTAGGCTCTCCGAGCTTTTAAGTAAACTTACATATAGCCAACAACCAGACGACGACATTCTCGCGACTGAGAGTTTCTTGCGTGGACGAGAAACGGGACAACTATATGTAAGTGAACAGTCGCCCACGATGTATCGCGTCACGTTGGTTTTCTCGGTGGACGAGAAACGGGACAACTGTAGTAAGTGAACAGTTGCCCACGATGTATCGCGTCGCGTTGGTTTTCTCGGTGGACGAAGGGCCTAACTTAAATCTAGAACAAACACATACTCCAGTCCCCAATTGTTAATTCATCAGTATGAAGGGGAAAACCCACATTTCAAGAGTGATGAATTGTTCAGCCAGGAATCGAACTCGGAACCCTTAACTCAGTAGACAGACACGCTACCGACTGAACTAAGGTGTCGGACTAAGCTTTTAGAGTTGTTTTTAATATTGACGTCACATAAATAAATTAGGTACCGGGGTGCTTCCTTTGTGCTCGCGACAAGCTTACCTCGTCCCCGGTACCCCCGACACAACTTCTTGTGCAACCAATTGTCGCATTCGTCGAGACTGGGACTGTCCACGTAAGATAGAATACAATATCTAAACAATACGATGGAGTCTGTCATTATTTATGTTAAATCATAAAATTTAAAAGTGATTCATTATACCGGGTTGTTTAGAAATCCACGGACAACATTATACATGTTGTAAGAGGTGACGAGAAAAGCACTTCCACGTAATTAACTTGGGGTCGGCGACGCCAAATGGCGATGCTGTGAGACGTCAAAGTTGGCACGGACAATGTGGGTGAGGGGGGGGGGGG
>CABFVX010002919.1:66428-82440 GCA_902151425.1 Timema shepardi | reverse complement strand
TAGGCTCATTTAAATTGTGGAAGAATTTCAAGTGAAACAAAATTTATGAAGATGGTGTTTTCAGTATGGACTAATTATACATGGGTGAGGTCAAACCAACTCTTCAACTTTTGATTATTGTAATCATTTCTTTTCTTTTTCCTAAATAAACCAGAACTCTTATTTCCAGCAGGACAGACTAATACAAAGAATTATTTAACGTGTTATTTTATGTCTAATTATTAATTTTATTGATTGTATATATATATATTTTCTCTTCTTTTGGTCTCAACAATATTGTACTATACTTTATTAAATTAGAATTATAATTAACCGGAATTCCATAGGTAGGATTTGGATGTGGACAAAAAGGAAACAGCAATAAATTCACAAAAGTGCCAACAATTGTTTTTTTTATACATTTATTTTTATTGGTAGTCTAAATTACATTTTTTTTCAAGAATCCATTTTTTTAAAAATCTAAATTGTTCATGTTTTTTAGTTTTAGGTTAACCCAGTGGTCTCGAGGTTGAGGGTCGTCGTGCCACTGAGTTTATAGCCGAGGTAAATGTATTGTTCCTTTTGATTATTATTTTCCCCTTAGATACCAGGGGTGGCGCCCAACAAAAACACAAATTATACAGATAAAGATTTTTTTTTAACTTTTATTTTATTTTATTATTATTATATATTATTTTATTTTTATTACAATGGGTACACCACTGGTCTACTTTGCCTTAGTTTCATAACTTTAACCTTGTTCTTAAAGGTATGGCTCATATATATATATATATATATATATATACACATCATTTTGTTTTCGGTTGGAACCAAATATCCGTAGGGGTGTGCGTAGACTTTGCATAAGGGAGTACAAAATAGTTACGATGTAATAACTAATCTAACATAAGTGAACAAGGTCTCAAATCGACATCATATCAGTTGTGTAGCTGAACATTTAGATAGTTTCTGACAAATAGGTTTTGACCAGGGATTCGATCTTCGGACCTTTGGTTTAATATACCATAGCCCACATCAGTGGTCCCACGGTCTAACACGTCAATTTGCCAGTCACGGAAGGTGAGGATCGAATCCTTACGGGAAGTATAAAGAGTAATTTTTTAGTGAATTATTTTTCACTTTCCAAATTTTTTTTAGGTACACTTGATTTAATTTATACCTTCTTAATCCTGACCCCATTTGTGTAAATATGCAGGTAGCCCAGACTAGTAGTAATACACTATATCGATTGAGATATCAAAACTCTTGTATATACCTACATGAGGTTTAAAAAAAAGGGTTCAAAACTTTACGAAGGTTACACTAGTTAAAATGAGTAAAAAGCTAGCTTTGTAAAGATTGGTTAGCCAACCAGCTCACGTTGAGATATAGGGCCAGTTTCATAGTCAGACTTAGTGAGCCTCAAGTGAGGTTCTATACTAAATACAAGACACCGCCTACATAAACCTTGTTTAGCCAATATTGTGTTTTAGTAGTAGCACAAATTGGGATAAAATATTTTACCTTACTGTGAAAAATCCTTATCTTCATTTGAATCGCGTGAAAAATGTATTACCCAGAACTACATCCTTTGTACCATCTTCATTTTTACTAGGCGCGAGTGTACGATGTTTGGAACGTCCCCTCTGATCTGTCCACATCCGATATGGATATGTTTACATTACCTTCAGCATCAACCAGAGGATGCGCTGCATCGGAAATATTTTTCATTCGCTCAGCCTGATTCAACACATTTTCTGAATTATCTGAAGAAATGTTTGAGTGGACTGACAGCGTTTCCTCTTCCTCCTCATCGTCAATGGTATCATTTTCTTCATCCTTTACAATAATTTGTTCGATGACTTCTCAAAGCTTATCTCTATCCTGAACGTTTCTTATAACTTCATAAGGTGAGTCCGACTCTGGGATCAATACCAGCCAACGCTTTGTATACGGCTGTTTAATACTTGAATGAAGGACTCAAGTTTTCATAAAGTGGACCGAGGGGAAACATTTGACCAATTTGTACAGCGGTCGTCTTTAATCCAAGACGACACCATGTCCTTGATGTCCTGGTTGGCTCATTCTACTGAACCCTGGCTTTGACTTTGACTTGAGTTGACAAACTCTCTGCCATTAACTGACTGTAAAATGCACGGAACACCAGATGTCAAGAAGATCTCAGTCCTATCCGGTCCTCTTGCTTTTCAGTGCTCTCCGGAACACAAACTTAAGTCACATTCTCTTGCTAGAATCCATCAATTTGCGATGATCTGTTAAAATTTGTGACGAACTGAAAAATCTTCTTTTATTGTGAAATAGTGAACCAATATTTCCCAGAAAAACTCGGAAACTGGGTTTTAACTTGACCTCTGGTCCACTAGATGTTTAAGACTTAATTATGTAAAAAAAAAAAGTTGACATCATAGTCATTTTGTGAAAATATTTAAAGTCTATGAGACTAGAAAATAATTGTTCCATTACAATATCTTCCAGAACAATTAAAAATAAAAATGTTCTAAAACGAAATTGAAGTCGAAAAATCTGGTAGAATTAAAGTCACACGAGAAAGATCAAAATATAAATTAGATAATATAGAATCATATAAGAAAGAAAGGGAATACTAAAATTGAAGAGAAATACGGGTATAGGAAAAATGTATAATCAATTTTAAGTGTAAAAATGATATTTAACAGCTGAGCTCAACAATTTGTTGAAAAACAGATCTTCGTATGTTTATTTCTGAGCTCCTCCATTCAATCTTGATGTGCGCGCAAATCTTCACTTATCACGACATTGGTTTGTATGTTACCTACAATTCCCTCCGATTGTAAAAAATGAAGGAGCTAAGGCGTCAATTAATTTAGGTTTCCATGCGATAAAGCTTCTACAAATATAAAGTTTAAAATCAACAAAGTGTTTAAAACTGGTGAATATTCGGAAGGTTATTAAATTAGAAATGCTTTGAATCTACTAATTCCAAATCTTTTAGTTCTTGGTCAAATTAATTATAGTTGATACACACTAATGTAGTTGGCGTGGTGGTACGCTCGTAGGGTATTAAAATTACACAAGATTAACATTAAATAAATAAATTAGCTAAAAATAATTAAATTTCTTATATAAAGGACGAAAAAGGTAGTTTTAGAGGAAGTGCATCCACAGTGGATTGAACGGGTATGTGAAAGCACATTAATAAATTACTTAACGACCCCTATCCAAGATCCTAATCTTGACTAACCTTCCACCAGCAGTCCAGTATATTGGCGTAGATTCCATATTTTACGAACACCTAGTTTAATAACCATTTATATGATGAGTTTTGAGGGGCACTTTAAAGACACTTTTATATGTTCAAGTGTGTCACAAACAAAATGTACATAGGATAAAAACACCTAATATTGCACAACACAATCTTATGGTGCGTAATATGGCTTATGGTACACATTAAATTATTTACAAATACTTAAAAGAGAAATCGTGGTAAAAGGGTGGGCTTAGAAGGGTTAAAAAACTTTCATTAAAGACCAAATGTGTTACAATATAGTAATTATTTATCGTCATTTAAACTGTATAAACTGATAACTGAAGCTGCACGGTTTGCCGTATGGCTATATGAAATAAGTTCTGGTAGCTTTTGTAGCTGTCAGATAACAACCTTATTATGGCTTTTACAATGTTGTGTGCGGGGGTCAAACAATGGTCCACTAGACCCGAATCTTTTGACCATAGTAGGAAGTTATCTTTAAAACTGACAGTAACTGGACATGGACTCACACAAAGATGGATACATAATATGTTTTATGAATCCATGCTCGTTGTACATTTAAATGTTTAGAGTCTAGACAATGGAGCATATATTAAAGTACCGAAGGCGATTTTGGTAGAAAAGGTTCTAGGTAGGCTCACAAACAATCTGTTGCATTATTATTATTATTATATTATGAAACTAGGGAATGATTGAGATCGAGGTAGCTAACAGAAAATCTAACGCAATGGTTCTCAATCATTTTAGATCGAAGTAGTCTTCGCATCAGAGAAAAAATACGCATGAGCCCTCATAGTTTTTTTATATTAATATTACCAACATTCAATAAATACATTTATATTTCTCAAGCATATAAGTTGCCTTAACCAAACGGAAAACTTCACATGTTCTAGCTGCGCCTTTGGCAAATTTCTTTTATTCAGAGTTGAAAAAAGTTGGCAATCTTATTAATGATGCTATTTTTCTAATGCGAAAAAACAAAGAATATTCTGAAATTGCCTCGTGGAGCCTGAAATAATTATGGCGGAACACAGTTTAAAAAAACGCTGATAAACCATTTACATTCTTTCAGAAATGAATTGTCATCTGCCCTAAGGTGTGTTTGACCAGTGAACAGGTGCACGATCACGAAATTTCTCTAAGAATTATAGTGAGAAAAGTAACTGGCTATAGGAGAGAGCACAAAGGAATAATTAATAATTTACTTCGAAGCGACGCTTATGCAGGAAACTGGAAAATATTTTCAAGGTAAAGTCATACTAACATGTATTGCTGAAATAAATGGTACGACACAATCAAACAAACATCATATTGTGTATCGAAGATGATTTTCAAAAATAGGTTGAGTAAATTACCTTCAAATATATTTTCCCCATAAAACAAACATCTTGTTAATCGCAATAATCACTCTTTATATATATACATTTTAAACAAAATCGTTCAAATATATTCAACGAAATTCAAAACTTCAAAAATAAATTACCTGTCAACTACCCTAAAATTATGCTATTTGTAAAAATAAGAACGTATTCTTATTTATAATGAAAAATTATTTCCAGATCCCATTTTGACTTCAATCTTTAAGGTTAGTAACAAAAAATTAAAATTTTCTATAATTTGTCTTAAGTAAACTACCCTTAAATTATTATTTAAAAAAATAAATAAAGATACACTATTATTAATAATGTAATGTAGTTTCCCAATAGCAATTTTAAACCAAATCGTTAAAGCTATTTAAAATAATAATTACAAAAACAAGTCATTAGTTAACTTTTTTTTTTTTTAGAAAAATAAATCTATATAACTATTTATAATAAAGGCAACTTTACAGACATCTATTTTGAACCAATCGCTATAGTCATTTTTTTTTAAATATTAAAATAATAAAATTGCTATCAGTAAACTAACCATAGCCAAATTTGTCATGTTTATGTCAAACACTCCCCAGATATACATTTCAAACAAAATCGTTATAGCCATTTTCAAAAATCACCAATCAGTAAACGACCCTTTATCAAATATTTACTCAAAACCAAGTGTACAGGTTTTTTCAGAATGTCAAACACTCTCAAGATACCCGCAGTGGCGGCTTGTGTATAGGCACTGCGGAACTGCAGCACCCCTATTTCAACTTGATATTATCGATATCATTTAATATAACGAGTCCTTTTTTATTTAATTCTTTCTTTATTTTTGTAGTACAATACATATTCCTTAAGCTTAATGTCAGTACTTCAGTAGCCATCCTCCAGTTTATGAAAAATATACAAAAATCTTAGTATGGAACTGTGCGCTTCACAGTGCCAACGACGTGGTGTGACTTGTGCGCATGTGAACATAGGAGAGGAGTGGGGAGGAAGCCGGGACTGCCAGGAAGAGAGAGAGCACTGTTGCTCTCGCAGTACCAGCTCTGGCATGATGGTGGAAGGAAGTTTTTTTACTCAGCGTGTGTTGTGCTTAAAAACCGTGTACCATATTCTTGAATGTGACAAAGTGTATAAGAGTGTAGAATTAGATTAATATTCTGCTCCCAGCTTTTTGGATTCGTCTCGAGATTATTTTTTTAAGTATTAATTACGCTAATTAATTAGGGATTGGGCAGGTTGAATTTAAAGGAAGTGAACCCGCATTTGCGTGGAGGGAAAGTGGAAAACCATCTAGGAAAAACCACCCCCAGTTCACCCAACCGAGATTCAAACCTCGATCTCCCCATCCTTGGCAGTCGAGTCTCGAGATCAACTTTTTACACGGTCACAACACTTTCTCTTGACATGATAAAGTGAAAAGGTGAAATCGATACTTTAAATAACACGGGTTTTCTAAAACTATTATTATTATATGTCCCTAGATAAAACTAGTTTTACCTAACATCTGATTTTAATTATTAAAATATCAGTCAGTTCTGTTTTTAACTGGCCAGTACGGATATTGACTACAGGAGTGTTGATGCACACTATTATTATTATTATTATTATTATTATTATTATTAGCACCGCGTCTTACTACCCGTTCGGGTTATACGCACATACGCTAATGTGCAATGGTAGGGTGATTGTGAGATGAAATGGAGGACCTACAGTTTAACGTGGAATCCGAACCACGGTGGAGACCTGGCATTCCCCACATTCACAAGATGTCTTGTCAGAGGTGAAGGAAGGGTTTGGTAAGCAGATAAAACTGTGACGACACTAGTATTGTCTGCTGCATTGGTTAGTTCTAGAAAGATTTAGTTGAAACTGGTATTGACCCAACGGCTTTGCTGTCTAGTTTAATCTAACTAAATAGGGTTTTAACGTATTAGGTTTACAACTAAAATAATGTTCACAAACACGAGCAGTGGGATTGTGGGTATAGTATCATGTATATGTATAGTATCATGTATATATATTAATTTATATTGTTTACTAGCATTAACATTCTAAGCCCATTGGTTGTATCAACACACCACTTAAAAACTAACCTAACCTAGAAGAGAAACCCTAATAATAACCCCCCAAACAAAGTTTTTGCTAGAGATTTACAAATTAAAAAGCACGATGAGCCCGTATGGAAATAGTCCCAGGGCGTGTTTAAAACGTTAACAATAAAAGTTAAGGTAGGATTTTTGTAACAGGAACCATTTAGCAAATACTGCTAACTATGTTAACATTTCAATATGCTATTAGTGTTATTTTATATATTCGTCAAAAGATATAGCTGCAGATAACATGGCATGCCTGACCTATGAATATCTATTAACTTTTCTAGTTGTCCGATGAAGCCCTTCATTTGAAAATTGGACAGTAGTTAAAAATAAACTGTGCACAACGTTTGATTAAATATAAGTCTCGCTTAAAGGAATAATGGTTTAGGTATGAAAAGATTGTTGGAAATGTTCATGTCATAATGTAGACACGAATATAATTAGGTGGCGGGTGTAGAAATATACTATCATTCAGGCATCACAACCCTATTGGGGCGAGGTTGAGGGAACAAGAAGCAGCGCTATTTTGAAGAAAACTAATTCACTTTTAAAAACTAAACGAAACGCAAAATACAAGTTGATGTTTGCACACTTATTAAGTTTTCTTTTAAAAACTCTAACCCGTTATAAAATCCGTCAAATAGTTTAAAGTTACTTGTGCTTTCTTTGGTCTAAGAACTTTATTTATTGCTACTTTCACAAAGAACTTTTAACTACATTATTTGGAGCCAAATGTACGGTTGACCACGTGTGTTTAAACAAAACGGTGGCTACAATAAATTCAAGAATTATTTTATGGCATTTTATGAATCGACGAAAAATAAACCCATACTCACTGGCAGTTTACGAAACAATAAAAATCACCAAGACAATAATATTTAGCACTGCGTCTTACTACCCTTTCGGGTTATACGCTTTAAGTACTAATTACTCTAATGGATTAGGAATTCGGAAGGTTGAATTAGAGGAAGTGAACCCGCATTTGCGTGGAGGGAGAGTGGAAAACCATTTAGGAACCCCCCCCCCAGTTTACCCGACCGAGATTCGAACCTCGATATCCCCGTCCTCGGCGGTCGAGCTTAACACGACAAGCGCGTTAGCCAACTACGCCACTGAGGCGGGTACCACGACAATACTTTTATATTATTTGTATAGTTATTTTATTTCTTGAGGTTTTGTAAAAAAAACCTTTTTGTTTGATCATAAGATTTTGTCATAGCAAACTCTACCTAAAATAGTAAATTTAAGAAGCAGCCTTAGTGTGCACCACGCGTATAAACGTTTCAATCAAGTGAAAGGTTACCAAAGATCTGTTTTTTCGTTTTTTCTGGTACGTGTATTAGTGCCTGCCTGGATTATACACAATTTTAATTAAGCTATTAGAGTAATGACGAGTAAAGAATAATAATAATTGAGAGAAACTATACCCGAAATTTAGTGGAGAGATAGTAGGAAACCACTGCATTTGCCATATGTGATTTAACTATTTTTTCTATTCCTCTGTTCACGCTAATAAAGTGAATTTACTGTTAACCATCCTATCCTGTTTTATACGTACGAATAATCATAAAAGTGTTTTTAGTATCGAAATAACAGACGAACGCGTACACAGATATTACACTCCTTTATGCCCCAATGAAGATATAACAGGAAAGAGCGGGGGAGCAGGGGAAAGTCCTCTTTCACTATCTTTCTCTCTCTCTCTTTCGCTCGTCCACAAACAGCGCATGAGGTCAGTGGATCGATTCCCATGACACCAATAGCATGTTATGACACGCAACCCCCTCATACACCTAAACACAAAGTTGAGTACAGCCGGATCGCCATAAGCAGAGTATTAAAAAAAAAGTATAACACTACATTAAATAAATGGTACGACACAATCATACCAACTTTCCCTTTTAGTAGATACTATCAACAAACATACTTCAAGTATTTATTTTTAAACAAAAATTTTCCCATCTTATTTTTTTAAATCAAATTTTCAAATATCATGAAAACTAATTCTAATGTAGGTACCTATTTTGTACTGAATCTTAAGGTGGAAGTAAGCAACGATATACAATATAAATATATACACACACACACACACACACACGAAAGGCGTAGCTAGGAGGATGAATGAGCACGGGACAATCCCTGGATAATTCAGTGGCAGAGAATTGGCGTGCTAAGCCAAAGTTCTCGGGTTCGATTTCCATGTACAGGTGTAATTTTTCAATTTATTCTATTGAATATCGAAGGTTGATTTTGAAATATTTCTAAATTTACTAAAATTTTGTCAATTTTTTGGCTTAAAAATAAACATATAATATTATTTATCATGTGAAAGAGTAACCATATACCAATTTTGAAAAAAATTATAAAAAAAATTGTTTTTTATGTAAATGTTTCAAAAAACAGTCCTCAATAAACCATTTTATCTAGAAAACGAACTATACAAAATTATTTTTACTGTTAATTTACCAGATATGCTTTTTGAATTAAATCGTTATAGTTAATATTTCAATTTTTTTTAATGATTATCAGTTAATTACCCTTAAACTTTTTTCCTCCCTTAAAAAACTAAGCATAAGTAGAGGGTATAAAGGCAGTCAAACACTTCCTAACTTTCCATTTAGAACCAAACTTTTAGAGCCATTTTTGAAAAATTTGGTTAAATAAAATTATCAGTAATATATTCTTAAATTAAGGGCTAGGTAACAGAAAAATAATATACCCAGACACTCAACTTCAAGGTTAAAATGGTAGCGCTGCTTTCGTCAGCTTGAGTTCCTTCAACACTAGGATCGCTGTGGTTAGTCCTATCATCACCCAGCAGTGACACTAGCGAAGCCCAGTGTTGAAGGACTCAAGCTGGCCAAAGGAGCGCAATGAAATCCCAGTAAGGTCGAGAGTCTGTTTCTTACTTGTCTGTGGGCTAGGGCGAAGAAAAAACAAACTCTTAAAAGTATTGCCATAACATCTGAATGAATAACATAAACTTTGAATAAAATCCATCAAACAGTCTCAAATCTGTGGCCAGGGATGGACAAATAGAATTGTACAATACACTCTTTTGGGGTTCGGGAGCACACAATACGTAAAGATTCATCATGAGTGAAATTTTTCACGGTTCCAAAACTTTCTTTTTAAATGTGAACGTAAAAGGAAAAATATTTGATTTACAATTGATAAAATTGACACTATCTGTAAAAAAAAAAAAAGCAATGACCTTATACTAGAGAACTTTACTGTGCACGAATGTATGAAAAGAGATCCAATAGTCGTTTGCCCGCATTGGTGGGCACACGGACTAAACGCAAAATCTTGCCTAGTACGTTTCGCCGGCGGTCCGGGTTAAAAATACCGCGAGGGTATAATGAGGGTATTTCTTACTATATGGTTTTCCATTCTTTCTCCCGTCAAATACTGGTACATTTCTATTGAAGTTTACATCCTCCCCAATATCAAATTGTAGATGGGGTGACCTGGCGGTCTAGCGGTAAGGTTTCAGATTTCTGTACTGGGGGTCCGGGATTCAATCCTCGGTTCCGAAAAAGATTTATCTGATTGCCAAACCCTTCCTTCACCTCTTGACAAGACATCTTGTGAATGTGTGGAATGCCAGGCCTCCACCGTGGTTCGGATCCCACGTTAAACTATAGGTCTTCCATTTCATCTAACAATCACCCTACCATTACACATTAGCGTAAGTGCGTACAATCCGAACGGGTAGTAAGACGCGGTGCTAATAATAATAGTAATAATAATAGAATATGGATCACTCAGGCGGGTAGTAAAACGCAGAGCAATACTACATTTTTTTTAAAACAGTTAGGAAAGTTCTTTACATTCCGATCCCACTATAAGTTACATTCCTTGATGGTATTTTTTTTATAAGTTGGGCTTTGTACAATTACACACGCGAAGTTAATTTGATAAAATGGTTGCAATTTTAATATAACAGTGACGTGGCGTATTCGAGGCGGTAAGCTACATGGCTCAGAGGTTAGGGGAGCCTACTTAGTGTGTAACGGACCACGGTCCTTCAGTTTTTTCCCTTTACCCTTGAAATTGACCTTCGTAGCAATGGGGCTATGTTTAGGTTAAGATAATATTCTGTAGATCATGTTTTTATAAACTTGTATTTTAGAAAGAGCGCGCCAAATATCAAATGGAGATGAATGTAGTATCCATTCAAATCATAGTTATATTCCATTCACGGTAGGAATTAATCTCTGAAAGGTCTTTTTACCTACCAACATCCTACTATATAGTAGATTTGTGGTAGGGAAAAAGGCCTTTCGGAAGTCAATTCCTACCGTGAATGGAATATAGGTAGGGTTGACTAGCTGTGAAGCGCGAATCGGTGCTCACGCGGAATAAGTCATCAGGGTCGCAATATATTTGGTTGAAAGTATTTCATTAGTGTAATTATTCTGAAAGACAGAACGGGTTGTACGATGTCAAAGACGCGACTCGGTTTTGCAGAGATTAGTCATAAAGTTATAAATAATGATCATAAGTTTTAAAAATTACCAAAATTAAGTTAGATGTAATTTTGACTATTTATTTACATATTTAATATATCATAAAGTAAGTTAGTTCTACTTTACTTTAATTTTAATAACACATTTCTCTTTTTATATATATTAGAAAATGAGTAAGTATTTAATAAAGCGTTTATTATTTCAAAATATGACTCGCGCCAAAATTGAGCTAAAAAGTGTAATCATGAACTTAAAGATTTGTAAAATAGCTACATTACAATTTTATATTATTATTATTATTAGCACCGCGTCTTACTACCCGTTCGGGTTATACGCACTTACGCTAATGTGTAATGGTAGGGTGATTGTGAGATGAAATGGAGGACCTACAGTTTAACGTGGAATCCGAACCACGGTGGAGGCCTGGCATTCCCCACATTCACAAGATGTCTTGTCAGAGGTGAAGGAAGGGTTTGGTAATCAGATAAATCTGTGCCGGGACCGAGGATTGAACCCCGGCCGCCAGCACAGAAGTCTGACACCTTACCCCTAGACCGCCAGGTCACCTACAATTTTATAGTAAGATGATATTGATAATTTTAAAGTAGCTCATTACTTATAACTTATAATGAGAACTGTTACAGTTAATGGTTGCAAACATAGACCTTGTCCCTCGTATACACATGCATTTTTTTAAAACAGGGTAGCCATAAAACAATTCTGGACAATTGAAGATTATTTAAGTGGTTTTGAATCTTGAATAATGATTATCCTACAGAGAAATGTCATGGGGTGAGAATATCCCCCTTCAAGTAGGTGACACCCTTAAGGCAAAAACCTTATCTGGTAAGTGTAATATCTGATAAACATACCTATTAAATATTTTTACACTTAGTTTTAGTTCCCAACCTGTTAAATGATCAGAAAATCATGTTTTGTTGATAAAGCCCTGTGTATTTCAACTTTAAAATTTAATCAGCATGAAAACCAATTTAACTACTTCAGATAACGCTATATAACATAAAACACGCTCGCATAAATGACATCTCCATATCAAGCCGACTATTAACAACACAATGGACGGTCCAACGGTCAGGTATGTACAGTCTGTTAAGCTTGAACGGTAGCAAACTTACTTTGACAGGTTACACTATCATCCTGCTTATAATATAAAGTCCGTTCACGGTAGGAATTGTTTTCTGAAAGGCCTTTTCCCTACCAGAAATCTATTATATAGTAGGATATTGGTAGGAAAAACGACCTTTCAGAGTGTAATTCCTACCGTGAATGGAGTATAAGTGTCATAGTTTAACCGGTTATGGTAAGACACCTTGAGGGGTAAGCTAAATGTGTAACATATATATTGTTCAAATGTGCATACGTTTCAACGATTCTTTTTGGTCATGTTTTGTCGGCCTCCCTCCACGCTAACAATTCCTCTAAACTCAACGTGTCTCTTCAGTAATCCTGAGATTTAAACGCCAATAGACATGGCGTTAAACTTTTGTTGAAAGTAAGCTCAAATCTATTTTCATATCGTATACGACTGACCCAATAGGCCGGCTTGTACGGAAATGTTAGTTCGTTTATGTAAATGTATACCTCAATAGACTGTTCATACTCATTATGGAACAAAAGTATAATAAATCATATTTTTAAATATTGTGTTTAGTTACCTTTGAAGCAGGCACACCCCATGATGTAGCCCATCATCAGTGAGCGTGATTGGCTGGCCTGGCCGCGTCACGTATTCACGAGCACGGGGTGTGTGACGTCACGGCTCGTAAAGCCCTCGCCGCGGGCCTCCAGCGCATTCGTGGTCAAGGGGCGACGGCGACACCAGTCTCACACGCGACAGAGTTTACCTCGGCTTGGTCCTCAGGCATAGACTAGCAATACGCTCCCTTCCCCTTCAGGGACAAGCCACTATATCTTCTCTAGAAATGTCCCTTGGAACACAACGGACGTCACTTTAGTGTTCCTTTTTATACAGAGAGGGAGAATATTGACATAAGTCCATACGATCCTAATAAACACATACGCGCTAGTTACAAAGAAGTAGCGCATACAAAGATATACATACTCTACTTCTACATCTCAGGGAAAAAAACACTTTTCCCAATATAAAACCACACGTCGAAAACAAATAAAAAATGAACGTCTAAAAAGTATCAAAACGCTACGAAACGAACTAAAATGATAGCAAAACAAAATTATGTCACCATTCTAAAGTTACTATTCACGAAATATAAACACGACTTGACATTTGGAAAGTTTTCGTCGAAATGTAATGACTACGTTAAAAATCGACAGTAAGAGTTTTCGGACGGAAAAGAACGCTCGAATCGATCGTTCGCGTGGTCAAAGTACGAAACACCCTGTCCACTCACGGGAACTCCTGATGTACACTGTTGGATTGAACACCTTGTCCACTCACAGGAACTACTGATGCACACTGTTGGATTGAACACCTTGTCCACTCACTGGAACTACTGATGCACACTGTTGGGTTGAACACCTTGTCCACTCACTGGAACTCCTGATGCACACTGTTGGGTTGAACACCTTGTCCACTCACGGGAACTCCTGATGCACACTGTTGGATTGAACACCTTGTCCACTCACTGGAACTTCTGATGCACACTGTTGGATTGAACACCTTGTCCACTCACTGGAACTCCTGATGCACACTGTTGGATTGAACACCTTGTCCACTCACTGGAACTCCTGATGCACACTGTTGGATTGAACACCTTGTCCACTCACTGGAACTCCTGATGCACACTGTTGGATTGAACACCTTGTCCACTCACGAACTCCTGATGCACACTGTTGGGTTGAATTGAATAGCTGTATTTTATCGCTGAGCCATTGATGTGTTGACGTGCTGGAAGAGCATTCGGTTGGAAACTGTTGATATACTTACTTAGGACGCCTGTTGTGTATGTGATGAGCGACAATCTACCTTACTGGTTTCTGTTTATCGTGGTAGTTCAGTACAATATCTTATGTTCCTTTACATTCGTGTTTTCAATCGACTCGTAACTCTGACACGCGACAAACTACAGCAGTCAATTCCCCTCCCCTCCCTTGTAGTGACTTTGTAACATGCTATTCGATTGATAGAGCCATTACTACTGTGAAATGAAGAAGCGGTCAGTGTGACGTCGAGTAGCACTGGCTGTACGTGGGGGTGTCACGTGACCGCCCGATTAGAGCCAGCACTAGCGCTAATTGCGTTACGGCGGGGAAAGGTGTACCGCCCCCTCCTTCCTTCGGGCCCCGAGTACACAAGTAGGGTGTCCAAGCCGTACTTTGTATGTTCAGTTGAGCTTCTGAAACAGTGGTTTGAAAACCCAAACTCTTTCTTACGGGACAGGGACAGTACCTACCTACTTTACAGAAGGTGTTGGACTGGGTTGCGATTGGCAGGTAGCTCGAAGACAGACGGGAGATAAGTATAGGTGCATTTCCTTAAACATGTTCTACCTGTGTGTTTAAGTTGTACATTATCAGTGTGCTCAACCTAAATAATATTTCAAAAAAATTTATATTTTGTAAATAATGTAAACAATTTAAATGATTATACCTTCAATAAATTATAGGTGACCTGGTGGTCTAGGGGGTAAGGTGTCAGACCTCTATGCTGGCGGCCGGGGTTCAATCCTCGGTCCCGGCACAGATTTATCTGATTACCAAACCCTTCCTTCACCTCTGACAAGACATCTTGTGAATGTGGGGAATGCCAGGCCTCCACCGTGGTTCGGATTCCACGTTAAACTGTAGGTCCTCCATTCCATCTCACAATCACCCTACCATTACACATTAGCATAAGTGCGAATAACCCTAACGGTTAGTAAGACGCAGTGCTACTAATAGTAATGTTTCTACTGAAGTAATATTTGATTTATTTTGAACAAAACACAGTTTTGCTACAAAGCTGCAAAAATACTACCCCTAACTCACCCTCCCTTGCACCCAACTTTGAAGTCGTTTAGAGTTTACAATTAATTTGGTATCTATGACACTAATAACTACCTTAGTGTCGGAACATAACTAAACCCAAGCTATTCTTAGGGCCAGTTTCATAGTCAAATTTAGTAAGCCTCAAGTGCGGCACTACACTAAGTTCATGACGACACCTACCTATACCAAAATGGAATGGGCCAGTTTCCTATGTGAAAATGGCCTATTCCATTCGAGTTTAGGTAGGTGTCGTCTTGTACTTAGTGTAACGCCGCACTTGAGGCTTACTAAATTTGACTATGAAACTGGCCCTTACAGACAGAGTTGGTTAAGCGCCTGTTAGACCAACTAATGTAGTCTTCATCTCTGGCCGAGGAGATAAGATTCCTCCGGAATGCACTGCAGGGGTGGGGTGTTGGGGTGGGGGGTATGGGACCTACATTCTCATTTACAGTGTGAAGTTACCCATTTCCTGGGCATACGACTGTTGATGTACGTATTTATTTTGAGCTCACCTTCCCCATCCTGGGTCTATAAGTTAATTCAAGCTAAAAATAGCCCAGATGGGCCGTAATACCCTTAGTCATGTTTTATTTTATTTTATTATTATTATTATTAGCACCGTGTCTTACTACCCGTTCGGGTTATACGCACTTACGCTAATGTGTAATGGTAGGGTGATTGTGAGATGAAATGGAGGACCTACAGTTTAACGTGGAATCCGAACCACGGTGGAGGCCTGGCATTCCCCACATTCACAAGATGTCTTGTCAGAGGTGAAGGAAGGGTTTGGTAATCAGATAAATCTGTGCCGGGACCGAGGATTGAACCCCGGCCGCCAGCACAGAAGTCTGACACCTTACC
>CABFVX010002919.1:50778-65358 GCA_902151425.1 Timema shepardi | reverse complement strand
GCACCGATCAATGACCAGGAGGATTATCGTCATAGCTTAGTTGGGCAACGATCAATGACCAGGAGGATTATCGTGTTAGTTTAGTTGGGCAACGATCAATGACCAGGAGGATTATCGTCATAGCTTAGTTGGGATATGTTCACTAGCCAGGTGGGCTATAACATTTAACAGACCTTTGGGTAAGTATGAATTCGGATCCACTAATCAGTTTGCCTTATATTAGGTTAGACTAAGTTATGTTAGGCTAGGTTAAGTTAACTTAGCGTTTTGTTGTCTCTTACTATCCACTACGTACGGTTTTTCGCTCAACTTGAGAAAACATTTATAACCAACCTAAAAGGAATATTATAACAGCCGGGGCCGAGTTAGTACATCAGTACGCCTTGTTTACAGTTCCCAAAAAAATAACTCATGGCCCAAATATAATGTGGGATTAATTCTAACTTTTTAAACAGAGATATCAGGTATACGTGGCATAAATGTAATATGCCCAAACAGTCGGTTCAGAAAGTATGCGTTAAATAACCCAAACAAATAAGTTTGTTTTGTGTTTACCATAAAATTATTTTAAAATACGTTAAATCCCTTATCATGTGATAAAATAAACTAAAATCATAAATTGATTAATTTCAGCAATTATAAGTTATAGCAGGCGAAACTTGATGGCAAAATTTAGTAATGATTAATGTTACAAGAAAGCCAAAATTATTAAAACAATGTATTTACTGGCTAGAGCTAATGAATGCATACTACATAGAATTAATCGCTGCCATGAAAGTAATCACACTTTCAAATACTAATGTTCATATTTGTTAAGTCTGTAAAGTAACCCAAGATCCATAAAATTGAAAATACAATAAATTCCCGATTATTTGGGGGTGGGTTATCAACATTCCCTTGCATATATACCTTGTTTAAAAAGGAATAGTTTACATTTGTTAGCTACATGTGAACTAGGCTTACGAGCCAAGGGGAGTTCCAAAGAGTCGTTGTTGACCTTTTGGTCTGACAAATATAACCAACTTTTATTATTAGCACCGCGTCTTACTACCCGTTCGGGTTATACGCACTTACGCTAATGTGTAATGGTAGGGTGATTGTGAGATGAAATGGAGGACCTACAGTTTAACGTGGAATCCGAACCACGGTGGAGGCCTGGCATTCCCCACATTCACAAGATGTATTGTCAGAGGTGAAGGAAGGGTTTGGTAATCAGATAAATCTGTGCCGGGACTGAGGATTGAACCCCGGCCGCCAGCATAGAAGTCTGACACCTTACCCCTAGACCGTCAGCTCACCAACTCTTTTTATAAAGGAAATGTTAATTTGGGATGTTTTGAGGAACTAAACATACTATTGACTTTGAGTAAATCCATATTTTGTAAATATTCAAGCAACTAGTTTATTAAGCTAGATTTAAAGAGCCTAGCTCTGCACCAATAGGACGTATAAAAACACAATTTTTTTAACAGTTTTAGGGTTCAAAAAAATAAAAAAGTGTAAAATTAACGTCTTATAATATACATAAAAACACTTTAAAATATACTGTCAGGTATAGAAACAAAACAGGAAGCAATTAGCTGCTTTTAAAAATAATCTAAATTTATTTGAGCCAAACAAATTACAGGTGTAACCAAACAAAACTTTATAAAGATAACCAGCGAATCGGCGAGTGACTCGCAACAGCTTTAGAAAACTAATTAATGACGTCCAATCTAAAAGTTAAAGCCGACCCGCAAGAAGCAACGGCAAAGTTTAGATCCAATCCCTGAAGCTCAAACTGTAACTAAAGTTACATAATTAATGGTAAATGCAGAGTGATCTTAAAAAGGAGTTTGAATGAAACGAAAATTAACAAGGACATAGTAGGGTTCTTAATAATCTTGTCATAAGAATAACAATACGTTATTTAGCGCCACGTCTATACTAACCGCTCAGGTTATACGCTTAGGTTCTAATTACCGGTACACCGATGGTTTAGGGATTAGGGATATTATATTCAAAGGCAGCCTACTAGCATTTGCGTGGAGGGAGAGTGAAAAACCACACTCAGTACACCCCACTCAGATTCAAAACTCGATCTCCCCCTCATAGGCAGTCTAGTCTACCGCAAGAGTAGCGCGGCAAACGAAGCGGTTAGCAATATCAATTAATAACAAAGTATGTAGTGACCTAGTTCGTAAATAAAACTAGAAATTGATTTTTATTTTTTTTTGCAGTACGGACCTAAAGTCATAATTGTTTTGAAGAAGAAACATCGTAAAGAGAGGATGTAGGCTACAAGATTGATGGCAGTCAATATACGCTGGTAATATTACAACATTTATAAGAGGCGTGCGTATTTTTTCTTTCTCTCGACACCTCGAAAAGAAAGTATTGTGATCGAAAAAAACAACCCATCGACCTTGAGATTTTGATAAATGTCTATGTTTGATGACCTCCTGAAACCAAAACGTGGTTTTCGCAATGCCGTCTGTCTGTACCTAAGGCTGGAGCTGAAACTATTTTACCGATTAGGTTAAAAATGTAGTTTACATAAGGTAACCCCAACGTTTTTAATTAGATATCCAGCCCTAAATATATGGGTAGTTTACTGAGGGGAATAAAGAAGAAAAAAAATATTTTCTCAAAATTCACTCCAACAATTTTGATTAAATTTTCTACATATGCACTGTCCGTCATTAAAAACAAGATGGCAACTATAATTTTTTCATGAAAATGAGTTAAAGGTACTATATATGAGGGAAATTTCCAAATGTCATCATTTCTCTGCGACTATTTGAGATAAGAAATAATTTTTTCATTGTTAAGTTTTAGTACTATTAAAGATACAAATCTTTTATTTGAAATATATTTTTATAAAACTAATAAATCAATATATTTACTTTTTATTTAAGGTCTTTGAAAATAAATTTGATTCTTATGCTCTTCGGTGGACAAATATGTTTCTCTTTTATCACTTTTTCTGTAACAGTGTGTTTTGGTTGATAATGCCATCGATTAACTAAAAGCAGAGTGTATATATATATATAGTTACATTCATGATTTTTGGTGTAGTGTTTCTACAACAATACATAAATATAGCCCAATTGTTTCGTTTCACAAATATATCTAATTTTTAGTAAATGTATATTTTAAGATAAAATAAAGTTTGAGAATTGCGCCGTACCATTTATTTTAAATTACTCGAGTATTGTCTTGTTGTATATTCTTAAAAGTGTAGTTTCACCGCTCAAATGGACTCTGGGCGAGGAAGGAGCGCCGTGAGATAGATATAGTAGACCACTTGTCTTCTAGTACTGTCAATATGGTGGTATCACCACTTTCACAAGGGGCTACTTACTGCTCTGTGTTACTTCCTCACTTTATCTGTTGGTTCAAGTGTCATGAGATAAATAGTTAGGGTTACATGCCCGTTAGTTAAACTCAACGAACAGTCAGTTACCTTGGTTAGGGAATCCTATTCTCGGCTAACACTTATCTCCCAGTCTAGGGAATGCCACCAGGCAATCCGTTTAAGGGTGTATGACCCAAAATTAATAATACAATAATTATATATATATATATCTTGGATCAAAGTATTTTATATAAACTAAATGTATATTTTAAATACAGTGTTTACTCAAAGTGTGAAATTCTGGCATCTAATGCAACAATTTTTAGAAGAACCAAATGATGCAAAGATTTTATATTTGGAATATTAGAAGTACTTGAGGAGGTGTATTAATTGAAATAAATACTATTTCAATGAACCATCAATTAATTGCATAACATTTGCCAAATAAATACAATATTTGTCTATTTATTTTGTATACTTAAACGCGTGTAATAAACGGGGGAAGCAAATCAATTAATGCTGACTTATTTTAGCTTTATAATATTACTTAATTTACATTAATATCCAATCAGAAACCCATAAAAACTAATACGAGCTGAGGAGCTTCATATTTTGCCCCCGGATTTCGAAAATATATCCGATACAGCCCCGCAATAGCCGAAACAGAACGGCCTGGTCAGAGTAGAGCAGACAACTCATCCCTTCTCAGTCCAAGTCACCAGCTGTCTGTCCTTGAAACCATAAATATGTCACCAGTGGTTTTGGCATGTTTGTGAAGCTTATCACCATCTCTATTTAGGGATTGTCACCGTTTTCAAGTCAAGTCTGTGTAGTAAGTGCTACTATTGATGAAAGAATTTTTTTTTTCAGTGTGGCTGAGTGTAATTGCATTTAATGTCTTTAGGGATGTGTGAAGTATTATAATATTGGAAAGAATATTTTTATTATTTAAAAAAATGGCCCCACAGAAGCTTAAAGATGGCAGAAGATGTGTAAAAGGAAAAAGGAATAAGCATACCAAGGGAATTAAACGCTTTTAAGAAGAAATTCAGAAAGTCCAAACCGCTAATAAGTTGGTGAAATGACTTCCAACCTATATTAGTTATTAGAATTTTTTTTTTTAATTCTTTTGAAATCTGTAACCAAATCCGGAACCTCCAACTTAGCACGACAGTATCTTACCACTGAGCTATCTAGGGCTAATCCTGTGTTGGGGTCATGTAACGACATATTTTAAGGATTAGTCGGTAATAGATGTGTAAAATCGTCAGCCATTTAATAACAATTTGAAACACACTCCATCGTTGATCCAGGGTAGCTTTATGCTGCCGTTTGAACAATTTGTATTAATTTTAAATGTTTTCTTGGATATAATTTGTATTAATAATTATTGTCTATAATATAATATTACAGCTATTAAGGAGCCACGATCTGCTACACGTCTTTCACCGACTCTGCTTTAAAGTACGACTGATAAATATTCTTAGCATTGTACAAATACTGGGTAGGTAGCTCACTGGTGAAGCTTTGGTGAGCCAAGCACAAGGGTCCGGGTTCCATTACCATGTACAATACAATAATAATTTTTCAACTATATTGTGAACGGATTTATCTGTTTCAAAATATTAATCTCTCGGATGGTTATACAATTCTTATTTAGGCCTTTATAATTAAAACTCCGTCAAAGCAGAATCATTTCATCTATTAATGGCTCTATTCTCCATTATATATTTTATACTCCTAGATTTCAATTTTATAGTTAACATCATATTTAACTTAGAATTAACAACATATATTTTAAATAAATGACTAGTCCCAAGACGCTGTATTAACTATTGAACAAAACAATAGAGATTATTTTAAGGATGACTTTGAACAAAGAATACAGCGTGAGATGAGAGCCTATATTTAAGTCACGTTAATATGTTAGTACAATTGTGCATATGTTAAATAAATAGAGATAGAGTACTTTCTAGTCATATTGGCCATAAGATGAAATTTGTAGGTTTATATATTAATACATGTTACATTTTACCATCTCGCACCTCTCTGGTTGAGAAAAGTAGCGATTGTCAAAAAAATCAGACTCGAGATTTTGACATATGTCAACGTTGCATGACCCCATGAATAAAAAGAAAGTACGTTTATAAAATAATGTATGTATCTCTAATTAGAGTCGAAACTATTTTACCAACTGGGATAAAACTTGGGGTTTAAGGTTTTCATAAGGATTATATGAGTTTTAAAAAAAAATTCATCCAACCCTAAAATTAATGATAGCTATTTTTACTTAAAGGTGGAAAGAGAAAAAATAGATTATATCAAACTCGACTCGATAAAAATTTGTATATATGTATTAATAATTATTAAAACAAAATGGAAGTTCTCATTTACCCATGAAAATAACTTTGAAGGTAATTTATACTTGAGAAACTTCCAATTTTAATTGAAATATATTTTATAAAACCAATAGTTTCCGAAATATAAGTGTGTGTGTATATATATATATATATACCATTCGCTCAAAGTTTCACTCACTCTAAGGCACGCTTTACTTCCATCATACACCGCCATAATTGTATTTTCTAACCAATAATTCAAACCATACTCTCTTACGACAATCCCTAACACTCTCTTAGGCCTATTATACACTAGCGGTTAACACGCTGAATGGAACCCTTGTTATCAAGTTAGAAAATAAGTTTTCGTCTAAACCAGCGTGTTGACCGCTACCTCTGGAGGCGTTAAGACCGCCTAGCGGTAGAAACGCGAATCAAACTACTCCAGGCGTTAACAGGCAGTTGGGCACCAATGTCACAACACGTCTTTCTGCAGGAATAATACTCTTCCTCAAAATGGTACCAATTATGTTTTGCAATATTTCCATTCATTAAACCAAGTAGTTCATCAAATGAAACCACAGACATTCTCTAGTACAAAAAGAACGTCTCTGGGTCCATTCTGTGATTCATAAACATGATATGAAACTGTCCTGTTGAGAGACGGTTCGATAATGTGGGGCGAGTCCACCAACGTCTCTTTTGACGAGTTTTTTTTGTATTAGAATTTCCTCCAACAAACTAAGTCACGCAATACAATGTCTATCTTTAAACCATTCTGCACAGGTGGAAGCAACAACCGCTAGTGTTTGATCAGTAACGTTATGGTAGCTGTTTAACAGTCGCAGTTTGACAGTCAGATGTAGATTCAAGAGTTTGGGGGCGTAAGCTAGCGGCGAAACCACCGCGTTTTAACCGCCAGTGTAGAATCAGCCTTACTCACACGGTCATACGCTTTCTCCGGATCAAAATATGTACAACAAACTTTCTTCCTTACTTGCATACATTTATCAATCACTTGTTGCAATGCAAATAACTGATCCATGCTACCTTTACCTTTGATGAAACTACATTACCTATCCCAAATATTATCGGCAGTTTTTTCATACATCCTTTTATTTATTATTATTATTATTATTAGCACCGCGTCTTACTACCCGTTCGTGTTATACGCACTTACTCTAATGTGTAATGGTAGGGTGGTTGTGAGATGAAATGAAGGACCTACAGTTTAACGTGGAATCCGAACCACGATGGAGGCCTGGCATTCCCCACATTCACAAGATGTCTTGTCAGAGGTGAAGGAAGGGTTTGGTAATCAGATAAATCTGTACCGGGACTGAGGATTGAACCTCGGATCCCTTTTATTTAAAGCTCTCTCCCTAAAACTTTGACTGGAATACTCCGCAAACTAATTGCCCTATAATTCTTACATTCACTCTTACTGTTGCCTTTGTACACAGGAAACACGGCGAATATATTCCAGTCATTGGGAACATTAGACTGTTTAGAGTTCCTGTCAAGTGCTAGATTTTCGAATATATTATTTGATAAAGTATGTTCTACTAAATGACGATGTTAACTAGAAAGTAACACGCTTCAGTGGTTGAATGGCTTAAGGCATCACACTCATGTTAAACTAACCTGTTGGTGACTGGAGAATTGGGGTTCATATACCCGTCGGGTCTACTAAAGGTGGATCTTCCTTAATGGTTTTCCCACTCTACTTCCACGCCAATGGAAATATATTATCTATAAAATGGTTCTTTCCTCGCCACTGCCCTATTAGAGCAATTAAGATATAGTATGCTTATAGCCTTAACAGGCTGTAAAAAATGATTTTTAAAAAACACTAGAAAGTTCCATAATTTCAAACGGATGAAAACGTAAGAAAAAAAATCAACACACTTTCACAGAATATTATAAGTTACAATAAAATCTCAATTATTTGAAAAAAATATTTACAATAATGCAAATAATTTCGTCTATAGCAAGGAAAATAATACTAAAAAAAAGAGCTGCCTAATAGGAAACGACCGTGTGGAGTGTTAAAAAAATCAATCCCGTGTCTAAGAGGCCTGTGTTTGCCCTTTCATCCATACATTACAATTATTGAACATGTAATGACGTGTTATTATAACCCCCCCCCTCCACCCTGTACTCCATCTTACTACCAGTCCGGGCCACCCGCATATTTACAGTATTTACAGTATTATTGGGAGGAAGATGGTGAAATTGAAAGTAAACACAGCCTCGTCACATCGGGACGGGCTTCAAATACCAATCATCAGTAAGCCAAACTAGACGAGCTCCACGTTTAGTCCACGTTCCCTAAGATGCGGGTAGTATTACAAGTGTTAATGTATTATAGTCGGCTCACATCTTATAATAGCTTATTTTACAGAGATATTCTTATGTATTTAATCAAGATGTACCTTTGTAAACGATAAAATATAATTTTGTAACTGTGTCAACAACGTCATCTATTCTGTTATAATATATTCAAGGTGACCTAGTGGTCTAGGGGTAAGGTGTCAGACTTATATGCTGGCGGCCGGGGTTCAATCCTCGGTCCCGGCACAGATTTATCTGATTACCAAACCCTTCCTTCACCTCTGACAATACATCTTGTGAATGTGGGGAATGCCAGGTCTCCACCGTGGTTCGGATCCCACGTTAAACTGTAGGTCCTCCATTTCATCTCACAATCACCCTACCATTGCACATTAGCGTGAGTAGAGCCCGAACGGGTAGTAAGACGCGGTGCTAATAATAATATATTCCAAATGTGGCAAGAACCTCTATATTACGATTGTACTATTGTATGTTGATTATAAAACAATCAATTGTGTGGGGCTCTTATCGGAAAACAGAGTCGTGTCCTAGGTCCGTAGTTATTAGTGTGAAACTGTCGTGACTAAGCAGGGTCCCGCCACACTCTCCCTCTCTGCCGCAAGAAACACCACACATGTCCTGTCACAACAACTCGTCCCGAATAATTCGGGCGCGGTGACGCATCGCGGGAGGCGCCTGGCACGCACCTGACGGCGGACGATACACGCAACATCGGCCGCTATGGAATATTAAACCAAAGTTCAAGGCCCGACCTTACCCTTAACCCCCCATAAAATAAACAATCAATGTCACCAAAACATCTTAAAATAAATTTCAAAAACTGTATCATGTGAGGTTTCACTGTTAAATGTGGAAGATAGCAAACATACCCTCTTTAACCGATACTTGTAGGTACTCGTTTATACTTTAACTCCCTGAATTTGATAGACGACAAAAACTTACAGAAAGCACAAATAAATACAACCATTTGCTACAGAATATTACGCACGGTAATAATTATTCGTGCAGCGATTATATAATTACAGCCATTGATGATGCAAGTATAAAATCACCTATTTAGGGGAGCAGTACCCTATGCAAAGAGCTTAAATTGGAGGGTAAACATTCAAAAATAACGATACTCGACGAAACTAAAGTGATTAGTCACGCACTTCTTGTACGAGAATTACCAGAAGATTTGCGAGCATGCTACTGCGATGTGTATAAATAAAACACTTTTTGAATTGCTTGTCACACTCATATGTCCACAACCCACGAACGTAAATTATAACCCAGCACATCTTAGTTCAATCCCGCAAGTGCGCATTTGAACGTCGATAATTCTTTCTGCGCTAAGTTGTCGCGCACACACGTGCAAACACACTGGATTAACCTGGTGGGAACAGGAGAAGTAACACATTGGCGTTAGAATTTACAAAAAATAAGGGTCAGCCCTTTTTAGGGGAAAACGAACACGATTACATATTTTTTTAAACACGCACATCACACATACAGACACGGTAGCGCATGCACCGGAAAGGGGGAGTTTGCTCCGTCAATCTCCCCGATGAATGAGCAGGAAAAGCGAGGTCGCCCGCCGACAGGGGGAAGAAAAGCAGCAGCGTCGGTTCTATCACATGACCCACATCTCTGCCCCGCGCTGTTCATTCAACGGGACGGCCCGGTGCGGCGCGCTGAGTCACGGCACGGCCCGGTTTGTACAAAACGTTGCGAGCCGAGCAGAAGTCGGATCGAGCCAGGGGTAGAACCGCACGTTCGCCAACCCCCGTTGCGATTAGCATCGAGGGGGAGGGGGAAAAAAACGTGGGTGGCAGGGCTGAACCTATATTACATTATAATGAAATAATTGTAATTACGAGTCAGCAATTCAATAAGGAAACTAGGATTATTTTTTTTCTCTTTTATAAGCCGCAATGCCGTAATATACTAACCATTCGAAATAAATCAGCCTTCATGCACTTCGCAAGTCACATAAACAGCCTGGAAATAAGCCAAGGTTCATTTCGAGAACTATGATATTATATTATGTAATTTAATGTTTGGGATATTTAGCAAGAACTTCCTAATCAGCCCACAGCTAGTAGACTTACTTAATTCTAGAAGAGATAAACACTTAACTCTCTTGTCAATTATTCATCCCTGTAAAATAAAAATAACCGATTTAACCAACGAGGACATTTTCAGCCAAGCCAAAAATCGAATCTGAAACTCTCAATTTTGTGAGCGAATGTGTTAACGAATGAGCGTTTATGTACATGTTCACGTATTTAAACGTTTATTTAAGTAGTGTTCATGTTTCACAGTGACAAAGTGAAAACGTTGCAATGTACAATCCTATTATTTAGATGTAGAGGAACTTTTTTTTTTACAGTTAAAAATATTACTAAAACAATTCGTATGTATATGTTTAATTAGTGATGGGCGCTAAGGAATGATTTAAATTTTAAACGATCGAGCACCTAATGAAAATGATTGGTTCCAAACGGGAGAATGATCATTCGATAGTTATTATTATTATTATTATTATCACCGCGTCTTACTACCCGTTCGGGTTATATGCACTTACGCTAATGTGTAATGGTAGGGTGATTGTGAGATGAAATGGAGGACCTACAGTTTAACGTGGAATCCGAACCACGGTGGAGGCCTGGCATTCCCCACATTCACAAGATGGTCAGAGGTGAAGGAAGGGTTTGGTAATCAGATAAATCTGTGCCGAGACCGAGGATTGAACCCCGGCTGCCAGCACAGAAGTCTGACACCTTACCCCTAGACAATCAGGTCACTTCATTCTATAGTCACCAAGAGCAGTGCATTCGAATGAAATAATAATAAGCTGTTTTTTTTAAGTAGCTCCTTATTTGTCCTCACGAGGTTGAGTTTGGCTCCGTTCAAGACTCATTGCTTCACATATACATTTTGAAAGCACCGGGGATCGAACCCGGGACCTCTGGCTTTACTGCTATCATAAAAAAATAATCATTATTGTGCTGTCGCTATGACATATATGTTTGATAAATATACTTATTAGAATATTAAAGTCGGTGACCTGGCGGTCTAGGGGTAAGGTGTCAGACTTTTATGCTGGCGGCCGGGGTTCAATCCTCGGTCCCGGCATAGATTTATCTGATTACCAAACCCTTCCTTCACCTCTGACAAGACATCTTGTGAATGTGGGGAATGCCATTTCTCCACCGTGGTTCGGATTCCACGTTAAACTGTAGGTCCTCCATTTCATCTCACAATCACCCTTCCATTACACATTAGCGTAAGTGCGTATAGCCCGAACGGGTAGTAAGACGCGGTGCTAATAATAATAGAATATTAAAATTACTTTTAAAAATCCACATCAAATTATGAAAATTCGATCATTAAAGCAATTCTATTATTCAATCTGGTAAAAACTAGTGATCTCTACAGTATAACTGGATGGACATCTTTCGAGCTGTCGTCTGCATACCATTGCATGAGAAAGAATCTTACGAGTATTTCTTTTTCTAACCATAGTAAGTCGATGAGCCATTTGAACATGTGGCATTTAAATAGTTTTGCGAATTTATCATATACACAGTATACACATCAGGGTATATTATATTTAATAAATGGATTACTAAGATGTTTAGATATAATAAAGATGTAGCCTACAATACGTATGACTTTATTAACAAAATAATATATTCCTAGTATTTTTTCAAATCATATTCGTTAGTAACACGCTGACACCATAAGAACAACGAGATCAAAGCCAGGGTTTGTCCTGTCTATTCCTTAATACAATAAGATTAAACGTCACGTTTTGGTCCATTCCAAATGGCGTGTTCATGTACCTCCAGTAGAATGTAGAGAGCTCACTGGGGAACACCTACGCAATTTTTTGCATGGAATAAGAGTAGCATCATTTGATCATTCAAGTTAGTTTTAGGGATAATTTATAATAATAATAACCTTAAGAGCAACGAATATTTTCCATCCTGATAATAAGGAAGACCTTCAAATGCGAAAGGGCGACTATCAGCAAGGAAGAGCACGGTAATGCGCCCTAAGCGTGGGCCTAGAGTAACGAATATTTTGGGTAAATATGACAAGTAAAACATTCAAAGCAGTAAGGTTTGACTATCGATCCATCAACGTTGAGCAATCACTAAATATGAATACACTATCAGGTGAAATGGTTTGGGCTTGTATTTATTTACTAAGGGTACTTTATGTGCACTTTTTGAAACAACTCATATAAGTACACGAATTACAAACTAAATTAATTATAAAACAGACACAAAAGTCACTACTCCAAGCGTCAATTTGTTACTTAGAAATTGTAAAGCCTTAAAACAGGAAGATATGTTAAGAAAAGCCCCTTCTTTTCGTTAAGTCCTGACTTAGCATCAAAGGTATTATCCCAGTACACAAATATTGAATAAACTACATTATAGTATCGAGTTTTGACAATTATTTTCCCCACAGTGAGTTCCTAAAGGAATCCCTTCTCCTTTGAATTTTTTTTTGACATTTTTTTTTGTGGCTGGAAAAAAAAAGTTGATTATTAAAATCTCCATATCGTGGATTGTGATGAACATATTGTAAAATACATCCATCCAATCACACTTTAATAGCGATAAAAATGTAAATAATTGTTTTCGTGTCTCAGCCTCGGGATTAAATTTTTTCTTTGTTTTAGTGCGTTCGGCACCCAACAATGTTTGCAAGGACGGTTGAATTTTAGTCGGGGCACGTAATTTGGAGAGAGGGAGGGAATTAGCAAGAGGGTCAATTTCTTGTTGACATATCACGTAAACTACAAACGTCAAACCGACATGACGCGGGTAGCTTACAACTTCCAGTGGAGTAATCCCCCCCACCAAGCCCCGTCCCTGACTGGAATGAACGAAAACACCAAACACTCAACAAATTAACGCGAGGCGAAAGAGAAAACATCCACAAACATCGGAGGTTACCCGCGTAGTTAACGTATTGTAAACAATTACACAGCCAGACACGCGTTTCACGTCAAAAGTATGGTGATGGCTGATGACATTATTTGGGTGTACAAGACGATCAACGACCTGTCAATTCAATTAATTTTTTGTGCTCCACTATTGTTAAAAAAAAAGTGTCCAAAATTGGTATTTACTGTATAGTTATTTTTCCCAGATATAGAAGAATAGTTTTAGGTCACCGATTTTTTTAAATATTGTCCCAAATTATAAGAGATACTATGCGAAATTATTTAATATTATGTCACACTACTTTAATTTGTGAATATAACCATTCAGTGTAGAATTCCTAGTTCTCATAAAAAAATAATATTATTATTTATTCAAAACTAAAATCGAAGAACACACGAAATAAACGCCAGATTTCGAATCACAGCATTGTATTGAGGGTGTTATTTAAATGATTTCCGACCCTCTTTCTACACGTAAATGCTGTTACATTTCATTTAAATTTCACCTCCTTCGTTCCTACTGTTTTATCGTAAATAAGGCCGGTACTAAGACACGGAGAAACCCTCACCCCAGATAAACATGACAGAGATTGTATTTTTATACACCGAGGACGGGGGGATCGAGGTTCGAATCTCGGTCGGGTGAATATGGGGGTGGTTTTTCCTAAATGGTTTTCCACTCTCCCTCCACGCAAATGCGTGTTCACTTCCTCTAATTCAACCTTCCCAATTCCCAATCCATCAGCGTAATTAATACTTAAAGCGTATAACCCGAACGGGTAGTAAGACGCGGTGCATAATAATAATAATAATATTTTTATAGCGCTAGAAAAACAAGATGGTGGAAGCATCAAACAAAGTAGAAACTGACCTAAACCAGATCTTCACAAGCACCCTCAGGGAATTGGTTCCCAGCCACCATATGCTTCGAAACCCCGTTTCAGCGACAAGAATTGTGAAATATGTCGGATCATATTTCCAGAAATCAGCGACGTTGTTTGAGATTTATGGCCCGTTAGGTTAGATCTGGTACACATAAAAAATAAACGGAAGACATTTTGCAGATATAGTTCATTCATGGTAACTATGGTTTTATACTAATTTAACGTAATTTAACGTTTCCTACTATCGATTATAGTAATGGTGTGGATTTAAATGAAAGATCACAAGTTAATAATTAAAGTTAATTTATTCACCACCTTGATTTTGTTTAACATTTAAGGAATGAATATCAATAACGGAAGTTGTGTAACGCAGCGGGTGTTTCCCCTCGCCGCGGTTCGAAAAGGGGGTCCACTGCTCTTGGGCAGTTTTCCTTGTCAGAAGGAAATCAGCCAAAGTCACTTACAATGCCTTAAATTATTATTATTAGCACCGCGTCTTACTACCCGTTCGAGTTATACGCACTTACGCTAATGTGTAATGGTAGGGTGATTGTGAGATGAAATGGAGGACCTACAGTTTAACGTGGAATCCGAACCACGGTGGAGGCCTGGCATTCCCCACATTCACAAGATGGTCAGAGGTGAAGGAAGGGTTTGGTAATCAGATAAATCTGTGCCGAGACCGAGGATTGAACCCCGGCTGCCAGCACAGAAGTCTGACAC
>CABFVX010002919.1:13366-49755 GCA_902151425.1 Timema shepardi | reverse complement strand
ATTGCCCAGCTCCATGACAATGATCTGTCGTTGATCGTCGATCGTAGAATAGTCAGTCTTTACATACTTGCATAGCCATTATATAGGGATTTCATTGTTATTATGGGGATACACAAACACACGCGGTGACGTCACGATGCCTGCAAAAAGCCACGTAGGCCATGTGGATGTTGATGAAAGTTTTTCTTGCTCCTTTGGAATATTAGTGAATATCTCCAATCGCACGATGTTTCAAAGGAGGTTCCTCTAGTATCCGCCAGAGGTCGGAAACATAGTTGTCTTCTAGTCGAAGTAGGTAGTCCTTGGTTCATTTCACGCTAGTACAGTCGCAGTGCCGGGACGCATTTGTTGATACACCGGCTTTTCCTGCTCCATTCGCCGGTCTTGGTTTACCGTGAGTCGTCCAGCCTAGCAGCATACTATAGACAGCAGATTCATGTGGTAAGTACGTGGAAAGAATATACATTACATTGGTTTGGATTGAGTAGCGAAACATATTGTCCAGCATGGTTATATTATGTCTTCTTAGCCTACAAGAACTACAACAGCGAACAATACTATTGTAGGGATCTTAAGTTTAATTGATTTTATTGGGGCGGGTAGTATGAATTGAAGCGATACATCCATTAACGTTCGTAGTGGGCGTGGTCCCATTGGAACATTATACATCGTAATGTTACACTAGCAAAGATGTATCACTACTTAAAAAAAAAAGTCGTGAAAGTTTTTTATTTCCAAAAGTGACAACAAGTTAACAATGGTTCAAACAAAAAAATATGGTTTGGCGGATGGATACACGAGGGTAGATTTCGTTAACTTTTGCGAGCTGTCAGATGCCGACTCTCTTACCGTAGACGAGGTATGGTTTACATTTCCTTCAAGTTCACCATCCTCATACTGGGCGCTACAGTGACGTAGTAATAGGAAGCAAGGAGGAGGGTCTGTTCAAAAACCCTCCCTTCACTCTCAGACGCTAGAAATAATGCTTCTAACGAGTTTCGCCATACCCAACTGATGTTGGTTTATTTTATATTGTAGTCATATAATTTGAGAATAAAATAATAATTACATACCTACAGTTATTAATTGTATTTCTTGTGTAACTTTCCTCGTTACTTCTACCTCTTCCTATCTCTCTAAATAACCTCACAGCGTAATATTTATTTAGTTATGGGACGTGGACTATTTTACCTCCTGTCTCGTTTTGGTCGGAGAGACGATCAATCACCTCGGGACCAAAAGGTGTGAGGACATCACTCACCTCGGGACCACAAGGTATGAGGACATCACTCGCCTCGGGACCAAAAGGTATGAGGACATCACTCACCTCGGGACCACAAGGTGTGAGGAAATCACTCACCTCGGGACCACAAGGTGTGAGGACATCACTCACCTCGGGACCAAAAGGTACGAGGACATCACTCACCTCGGGACCAAAAGGTATGAGGACATCACTCACCTCGGGACCAAAAGGTGTGAGGACATCACTCACCTCGGGACCAAAAGGTACGAGGACATCACTCACCTCGGGACCACAAGGTGTGAGGACATCACTCACCTCGGGAACAAAAGGTACGAGGACATCACTCACCTCGGGAACAAAAGGTACGAGGACATCACTCACCTCGGGACCTCAAGGTGTGAGGACATCACTCACCTCGGGAACAAAAGGTACGAGGACATCACTCACCTCGGGACCAAAAGGTATGAGGACATCACTCATTGCCGATGACAAAAAAGCTAGAACGCTAGGGTGTATCTATGGGACAAATATCAATGGGATCTAACACTAATAAAAACATATGGCTTGGACATAGTGTGTGACTATGTTTGTAATGAAGAATATTTCTTAGACATAAACAACAGTTCAACCTACAATACTTTCGGACATTATCAAGATAATAAAATTAAATATTCTTGGAAATAACAAATAATATCATACATTTAGCACCGCGTCTTACTACCCGTTCGGGTTATACGCTTTTAAGTACTAATTACTATAATGGATTAGGAATTGGGAAGGCTAAATTAGAGGAAGTGAACCCGCATTTGCGTGGAGGGAGAGTGGAAAACAATTTAGGAACCCCCTCCCCCCAGTTCACCCGACCGAGATTCGAACCTCGATCTCCCCGTCCTCAGCAGTCGAGCTCAACACGACAAGCGCGTTAGCCAACTACGCCACCGAGGCGGGCAATAACAAATATAAATCAATTTGTAGAGATAGAGTTACAATAAAAATACACAAATTCACTCTTACATTACTAACAGTGTCGCTTGTAGTCCGCCGAGTGTTTAATTGTCCTGGTGACGAATAATAACAGTTTCGTACACAAATATTTCAAGTCCAAAGTTGTTTTGAGGATCTTTAATATGAATTAAACCCCGCCGTCATTAGCGATTATAGTGCCAATATTTGCAGATAGAGGGTGTCGTGTAGTCATCACAACGAACGCTCCGGCTATAACCTCCTTATTCAAATAAGTAGTTCCTCATTTGTCCTCGCGAAGCTGAGGTTTGACCCCGTTCCAGACCCACTAATTCCCAGATAAATTCTGGAAGCAGCGGAGATCTAATCTAGGACCTCAGGATCTGTCGCCAGGAACTATGACCATTAATTATTATATTTTAAAAGTTATTTAACAAAATAACAATAATTAAAAGTTCAAAGTCTGTTCCTCACCATCGTCAAGATTGAGACGTGTAAGTAAGAAAACTTATAAGAGTGGTTGTATTTTTTTAATGATTGAAGTTAAGTAGTAATTCATGGATTGTCTACATTCAATTCAGGTTAATAAGTTTAATTATAATAAAGTTTACGTATGTGTAAAAAAAAGGTTATTTCATATTTTTTTTAAAGTACACGCTTACCAATTTAGTAGATAGTAAAATAATAGTTAACTTGCGGGTCTGGAAAAAAAATATTGACTCTCTTTCAGGGTACTTTTATTCAAAGATTATAGGCAATGTATTGTTGCCTTTTAAAGTTATCTCGTGATATTTTATTTCACGATTTTTAAAAATAAAAGTTAATTAACGTCACTTTTTAGAGAATCCTCGTAAAAAAAAAAAGAGTAGCCCGAGGGTCTTCTTCACCAAATGTTTAACCAATCAGAGATCATTATTCAAATACAAAAATATATTATTCTAATTTAGATGTACGAATTCCGAAAAGGGTAATCAATCGATTTTAGAAACTAAACAATGTATTCTACAATTATTATTTTACCTATAAGTCAACGAGAGATGTCGAAAACGTAAACAAAAACAAAATTGACTAGAGACAAGTGTCGGCCCTCAGTTGATAGTTTTAAAGTTACCATCTTGGCAAACAGAGTCGTATCTTAAAATTGTTGGCGAGACTGCTTCACCGAACTAGCACGAAGGTTCCAGAATTACTTTTTGTCCGAGAAATCATAATTATTTACATTTAACTATTTATTACTAGCCCTCAAATATTATAACCTTATACATTATAATAAATAATTGCATATGAAAATAACAACACCTCTAAGAAACAATAAAACGCTAAGCTACTTCTTCAAGCTTCCCTTCATCATTGTAGGCCTGCTGTCCAACTGTATCGGTTTCCCACGGTATTATATCCATTGTATAATGGCTTCATTGCGGTATTTATTCGGGGGTACGGGTCTAAGTTAAATGAGAGGCAGTCTAGTAGAGAAAATGGGTGCATAGGGTGGGTTAATTTTCTTAAAAAAAACTATACATAAATAGACCATAGTTGATGTCATGAATGTCTATAATGTCAAAATATGGTCGTATTATTTGGAGCTTGCCGGAAGATGTTACATTATGTTCACTCCCGTGTCATTAACATTTATTTTCAGTTAGGATTCTTAAATTTTAGCTTCGATTTTATAATTCTCAATTAAGATCCCCTAGCCCCTTTACAATTTCAATAAGTTTTTATGCATTCTACATCGCATAAAAAAATGTTATCTAGCTAAATACTGTACTGTATTTGAAAAAAACAACAACTAAGGTGTTAATGTTTAAAAAAATATCAAAACAAAACAGCCATGTTTGATCTGCGCAAGATCAGTGGAGCAGACAGACTAATATTGGAAATAACTTGATTGTAACAACTTCTGAATTTTGCCATTCCATTTCGACATCAGAACTTCAATTTATTGGAATTTGAGGGCTAAGAATTGAGGGATCTAAAATTGTAGCATCATGACCGATTCTTTCGATATCAGTAATTAATATTCATTATTGTATTGAGATCGTGTTAAATTAAAATCGATTATAATTTTTTTGATATCAGTAAGAATGTATATCTTGAGTTTGAAATCCCTGCCCAGATCCTTGAGGATGACGTGGAGGCTGTCTTGAAGAACGGGAACTCTCCATGACTCACCGCCGACAAGATCAATAGGAAGAGGTGGGTAGATAACTCGCATGTCCCCCATATAATAAAAAACTACTTGATTCTGTAATGTGACAGTTAAAGAAGGAAGTTTAAAAAGAAGTTTTCCAATAATTTAAGAGAAAGCCCATTATTTGAAAACTGGAACTCACGATGCCACAATGACGGAAATAAAAATATCAAAATTGTATTTACATTCTTAGTCCGGTTAAATATTGATGTAAAGAGAAATTATATAGTAGTCGATAGTAAAGTATTATTGTAAGCTTTTGATAACTTTTAATCAATAAATCAAATAAAAATATTTCTAAAATGCCAAACTTTAGTGACTTTCAATCAAAGGTAGTGGTTGAAAGTGGGCTTCCTATAAAAGTCAGGGGTATCCTTAATTAAGTGCATTCAAGGTCGTTGGAGTTCTCAAGCTATTTGGTCACAAGTGATATGTGAGGCAATGAAAAAGTCTATGTCGAGTCTTAATTCATCGAATAAAAGAAAGAGATATATCGTCAAATGCTACTTTCTAAAAATGACTTGGTAGTTAAAACTATAATTTCTATGACAAAAAACTAAAGTTATTTATCTAGATGCAACATGGCTAGAAGATTATTTCACATTTTCAATTATTGCAAGCAATGTCGTTTTATAACGGTGTTAACCACTCACTTCTTTTATCGGGTAAAGGGGGAAGTTAATCTTCTTGCCATTTTTTTATATAGCTTTCATCATTCTAGTTTCCGTTTATGTTTTTTTTAATTTCCGTCTGCCAATCATTTCTTTCGCGGGAGGCACTATTTTCCATCTCTTTCCATCTATGTATCACTGACACGCATTCATCGCAACATCAAGACTGGTCGAAAGTAAGACTATATAACGTGGACCATTAAATCACCGATGTGCCGAAAGGTTTTTTTAAAATTACAACTTCATCTAAAATGTTTTATTTATGTAGACTATCTTAAAAGTCAAATCAAATATAATTAATGGGGGGNAGGCCAATGAGGAAATCTACATTGTTTTTAAAGTTTAAACAATCGGACAACTCCTGTATCATTGTAACATATCTAACAATCAACAAAGATAAAGATCCTCTATGAAAAATAAACCTCATATAACATAGTTTGTATTTATTTAACATTCAACATATTATTATTATTATTATTAGCACCGCGTCTTACTACCCGTTCGGGTTATACGCACTTACGCTAATGTGTAATGGTAGGGTGATTGTGAGATGAAATGAAGGACCTACAGTTTAACGTGGAGTCCGAACCACGGTGGAGGCCTGGCATTCCCCACATTCACAAGATGTCTTGTCAGAGTTAGGGTTCAAATGCCTATGAGGTGTACTAAGGGAGTATTTTTTTCCTTGGTAGTTAACCAATCTCCCTTCAAATTGGTTAAAATGTTGCTTTTCTCATTCCTCAACTATTGGTGAAAATTCGCGTTTACGCAGGCCGGGGATAAGAACCGGTGCAATAATTACAAAATAAAATGTTCATTTCTTCTAAGATACCTTTACCATCCCTATCCCAAAAAACACAGTCAATAACTGTTGGTGTCAAAGTAATAGTAAGGGCCAGTCTTATGACTATCGGATGGATATTACTATTGGGAGGGTAGAGTTAGCGACCAGATAATCAACCACTTTAATATTTTACGCGTATTATCAACTGAATTTATCTGCTATACAGCTATATGTAGGATAAATATAATTTTATGCAGAAAACGCAAGGTTGGTACTGTTGTTACTAGTGTGCGCATGCGTATAAACTCTGTTGTCACCGCTTCAACGCTCAACATTAATTGTTAAATAATGGCGTCACGTGGGCGCAGAATCAAGGTTGTCTTGCAAGTTCTAATTTCGGTGTTTGCCCAAATTATAGCAATAGTTTGATACAATGTTTACAAAATTTCATTAATTTTACTCACATTTAAATATTTTTTTCTTACATAAATATAACTACAAATAGCAGGCTAGTTTTTATAGAAGTGTGAATAAAATGTTCTAACTTTAAATAGTTAAGAGCCTAGGCCTGTGCTTACTAAACACGTGAACCAATATTTTAACCTAAAAACAGATTCTGATAGGCGACACCTAATGAAAAACAACGCGTCACTATAGCAACAACCATTTTAACTTTCAGATAAAAGTTATCAGGTACTTAAGCCTCCCGATAAAAATATTATGGATAAATACATTTTATCTGGCAGATAAAAGTTATCTAGACGTTATGAGACGCAGTTTTAACTCATCAACCAGGTACAAATATTTATCGGCCAGATTAATATTTATCCAGGAGCCAGCCCAAAAATAAAAGCCCTTAATAAAGTTGCCATTAAAATGTACCTAAATATTAAATATTCAGCACGATCTTGGTGGCACTCCAAAATACGGAAATTGTTTGGGTGGTACGCCATTCAACAAGTTCGGGAACCAACGATTCTAGAGTTTAGATAAATGCGTAAAAATAAAGGTATAGCCTCTATTCATATATTCATCATTTGATAAAAGTACATAGCATATTCAGGAGCTACCTTCAAAACGGTGTGAGCCAAGCACGTAGGTAGGATTTAATTTTAATGTGGGAGGGTATTTGGTTGGGAAGCGATTTGTTTCAGGGGTTAGCTGCCCTCCCCCCCCTGAACTACCAATGGAAGAAGTTTTTTTTTACATTATACACTTCTCGAACTGATTGAAAAGTTTTACTGTAGGAAAAGTGTAAAGCTGCAAAATTCTGGAAGTCATTACCAGAGCTGGGATTTCTAAGTAAATACATATTTTATTCCTCGCCATTTAGATGTTCAGAAAATAGAAATCTCAATGAATCACCATATCGTGCTTGCTGGAGAAACTCATTAAGTCAAAATTCTTAATTTGTGAGAAATGCAATTTTTAGCTGTTTATGAAGAGTGAATGATACTTTTAACTTCTTTTTAGTCATAAATTAAACTAAAACCTTTTATTTTTCATAATATTAGGAACATACTTTAAAACATTAAGTGTCAACAATTTTTTTCATAATCTATTGTGATTAAATTTAATTAATTAATTACTTTCACTTGACTTAAGTGAGTTCTCACTGATAAGAAAATATACAATTAAAGGTTGACTTAGTGATCTGATTATGGTTTAGTGAGATTTTCCTGATTAAAAATATGTGTTATAGAAGGTTGATTGAGTGATAGTCATTATTTTAGAATCATGATAACTACTGGTTAAACTATTTATTTTAGTAATCATTCAAATTTATTTGTTTTTAAAGGTCTTGAATCATAACTCAAGATTTATTACAGATTTGAACAAATTATATTCACTCAAAAATACATTTTAATGTTTACTTATTCAAATGTCAAATAAATGACATTAAAATTGGATTACAGTTAGAAAACCAACAAAAGGAACACAATTTTTCTCATGTTCATAACGTGAAATCTGTTTGTTGAATTTCAAAAATAAAAAAAAGCATTTTGACAGTCATTCAATTAGAAAATAAATAATATTATATTAATTAATCACTTTAAAAAACACTCTCTTGTGGTACTTGACATATTGCCTACTATTCAAATGTTAAAATAGGAAAGAAAATTAATCTGACTTACATTTAAAACTTGAATAGATTAAAAAAATACATTGAAAATCCATAAACAATAGAGCGAGGTTACAAAGTGGATGTTTCAAGGCTAAACTTATCCAAGAATCTTCTTCATTCTCAGAATCTAGAATCCCTGGTTCTGGGACCCTCTCAATCATTTTGCAATCTGGGATGGAACTATACCAAGCATGGTATATTTCTGGAATAACTTTCTTTCGGCACAAAGAATAGGTCTGGTTTCTTCCTCCTTGCTTATATGAAGTTGTTTTTCATAAAGATTTTGCACGGCGCATTCAGTATCTAGTTGATTTCTGCCACATTTACCCACATAAATTTCCTGATATTGTCTCAAAAGTAATAATACCTGTATTTTATTATATTTGGATCAACCAACCAACCAACCAACAAGCTTTATTACCAGCACTACCAACAGTAGTATTCCTAACATTCTTTGATGCCAGGTTATTTAATTTTTTTTAAAAAAATCGGTGAATTTCAATTCCTTGACTTGATAAGGTCCACTATTTTTGTTTCTGTTACTCATTGATCCCGCTGTTCTAAAAATTGTCAGACAATCAAGAGGTGAATATACTGGAACATACTTTTTGGTGTTTTCTCTTGCACTATGAACTGAGTCCATCTGACCACCTCCATGTATGAGCTCCATACATTTTTACTCAATTATGTGTATATATGTGTTCTGTCCAAAGTATAGCATAAAGGCATATATATATATATATTTGTAGCAAGCACGAACCTATTTCTGAGCTTCCTCTTTTTCCGTCTAGTTCTGTCCATGCATAAGAGTATGCATTATCAGGGGAAGCCGATTCATAGATGGTTAAATTATACACGGGCGAGATAAAACAAACAAAATAGTCCAAGAAGTAAGAAAATATTAAACTATTGGTGTCATTGATAATGTCGAATGAGCAAGTGTTTACAGGATATATTTAACTAACCAACTGTGTAGTTAGAAAGATTTTTGTTTTAATCTTTTAAATTATTGACCAAAACAATGCTTAAAGGAATTTTTCAATTAACTATTGAAAAGGGTAAAATCAAACTTGGGTAGTCAAAGGCCTTCTCTTCTCACAATGAACCTATTGATGCATTTTTAAAATAATTTAGCAAACAGATAACTAATTTTGGTCTGGAACACCCCTCCCTTCCAGCACACGAGTCCAACCGACTTACATTCTTATCTTGTAATATCTCCAAGTGATTTTAGCTTCACATGAGCTGTTGAAAGTGAAGCTCTAACAATAAGATACCATAAGATATTTTATTTTGTTCACCATGACACCAGGGGAGTCTTGCTGAATACAAAATTAAAATAATGGGCTGGGATCAACGACTCCTTCAAAACAGGCATTAAAGTTATAATGTGTTAATCTTGCAACAAAAATATGGGACGTTCCATTAAAATCATGATTGGAGCAACATGTGCGGCGCACACTTTGTACGTAAAAAGAATGTGAGTTATTCGAAGAATATTTTTCCAGTTAAAGAAACTAGTTCTTTTAAGGACCTGTGTAGTGCAATTACACTGCAAGTATTCCATGTTTTATATTCCAAGGGCCTGAATTTGCCTCCTCTTTGTGACAGTAATGAATGCAACAAATTCCTGAGCAATCAATACCCAGAAATAAGTATCTGCATATCTGTTATGAAGAAACAATGGAAAGGATAATAAACTACATGGGAGATGCTTTCATATGCGTCGGTGTGGATGAAATCACGATTGCTTAGGGTAATTTTGTTGCGAGTTTCGTGGTAGGTAAGATAGATGCAAAGGATATTTCCAAACTATATTTGATTTACTGAGCAGTGATGGAACATATATATCATGTTGTAAGATTCATGAATGATGGTATGAAAGTGTGTGACCTAGGTGAACTCACGTAGAGAAGGCCATGGTTTTATATTTGAATGCTACGGCATATATAATGAAAATAGCAAGTGCTTTGAAGTTGTTATATCCTGATATTCATCTTACAAGTTTGGCTCATGGACTACATCGTGTTGTAGAATACATTAGAGTCCAGTTCTTCCAAATTAATAGACCTATTTGGGAAAGTCCCACACCGAGTCAGAACTTACTAACTCTTGTTTGATGTGACGTTGCCTCTGCAATTAGTTCTAACAAGATGAGGAACATGGATAGAACAGCCAACTTCTACTATGGACAGTTTGGAGTTGTGACTTTTACTGCACGAACATAGTATTATATATAAATATCTAGTAGCCATTACAATAAAACAGATTTTTTCAATATATTACAATATAATACATTTTTAATGAATAATAGTATTCTAGCTACAGTTTCTAAAATATAGAATAAAAATCTATATAATTACTTTGTTTGCAAAATCTTGTGCTACTTTGTTTTAGTCTTTTGTGCATTCAAAATATACAGTCAACTCTCGATTCTACGACCTTTCACGGTTCCCTGGAAAAAGGTCGTTATTTCGAAGGGGTCGTTATTGGAATTTTAACAGATTTTGTTCCACCCCTGACCTTCATACGAAAAAATTGCATTTTTTAGACAATACGTGAAAAAGTAAATAAAATAAAACCTACCTATTTCTTGAAGAAGGTACTCCTTTCACTCATTTCGTCAAAATTATAAGTTCGTATCAAATTAAAAAAAATAGCGTGGGTCATCAAAAATCGTTCACAAAATCCAACCAAAAACGTAACCAAATCAAAATAACAATGTTAAACAATAGCATGGGTCGTCAAAAATTGTTCACAAAATCAAACCAAAATAGTAACCAAATCGAGAATCGAAATAACAATGGCAAAAGCAAGCCTGGCGCGTGATGTAGCGGCAGTCGCGCGCGGGGAAACATTGTCTTGCTTGTGGGAGGGGGTGGACAGAGTCAAGTGATATTGGCTGGCATTGATGAGGTGGTGTCTTTTTTTATACCTGACCCACCCCAGTTACTAGTAATACAGGGCTCACAAAGATAATTGCAACGCAGCGACCTAAATAAATGCAACAAACACATTTTACAGCCGATTTCCTTAAACTTTTCAACCTTTTTTCCCCACATTTTTCACGGTTCCCCAAAAAAGGGTCGTTACTTCGAGAGGGACGCTATTACCGGGGTCGTAGAATCGAGAGTTGACTGTATTCTGTATTTATTTTCATTGCTCTAGTGTGCTTAGGATCTATTGGCTCTAGAAATATGCAATTTTAGTAAAATCAAGTTAATTTTGATTTCATATACATTTTCCAAAATTCATCATCTTTTTCTAACCTTTCGACTACCTTTTTTTTTTGCCCATAAGACAAGTAAACAGTATTTTCGTTGGGTGATGTGAAGATAATAATAATTGTATTAATGAAAAGAGGTTAAATAGATCCTATTCATATCATGATATAACGTGTAATTTCCATTTAATATTACTAGTCACACTAAGGTGATTAGAGAAATCTTAAAGGGTGAGAGAAAGAACGTTGTGATCAAAACTTATTCCAGGGAGGCGGAGGGAGTTGTGTTACGATCTCAGAAGTTGAATGTGTAAAGTTGAGTTCATTTAATAATTTTTAAATTTAAAATTTTTAAAAGCTCGGCCTTGGCGTGAAAATGAAAATTTATTTTGTAATGTGTTGCTTTGAAGGGGCTTGTATTCAGCGCTGATTCAAGTCAGGTTTAGTTGAGGTAATTGGGTGTGTGATGTATACGCTTCCTTTTTTCCTAGACGAACCCAGTTTGCTCAGGACGGATGTTGTTGAGGCAGGCTGTATCCAAATAGTCCGAGGATCCTTGCCAAGGATATAGCAAAATATCCTGTACAATTTGTTCCTTTTGTGAAACAAAATTCACCTAGTACATGAATTTATACTATATTTATTGAACATAATCTATGCAATTCACAATATTAAACAATGCTTTGATACACATAGGGAAAACAAAAAGAAAAAATTTGGAAATCCTGGCTGGAACAAGCAATTTTTTTATTATCAATGAATATTATTGAATTCTACCAGCCTTCGTAGTTATTTTACAGTAAATAGGTAGAAAAATTGGGCTCTTCAAAAAATTTTACGCCCTCTAAAAATACAAGTTTCACGCCCTTTTGGAGGCCCAATCCAACCCTGGTCTACTTGACGAATAGAATATAGTTTCCGAACAATTCGAAAGGCACACCCCAAAAAGTGAATTACTATTGAAGCATAAAATAATATTTTTTTTTAAAGAAAGATATTCACACTAATACAAAATAAATGTAAATAATCTAATACTTTGTGTGTCGAGAGTCATCTTAAGGTGCTTCAACTTGCGCAACATTCCAATTTAATCCAATTTTGGTATTGAATATTATTTTACCACAGCTATGCTTTTATCGTTATTTTTTTTTAACATTTATTTAAAGCGGTTTAACATATTTAACGCAATACATTCCTCTTTATATTTCAGCCGACACTTTAGCTATGTCGATAGCACTTGTGCTTACTATGCTAAGGGTTCCGGTTTCGATACCAGGTAGAGTCGTTAATTTAACTTTAGTAACCTGTTATGCATCTCATAACTAAAAGCTAGTTTGTTTGTAAGTCATGTGCGGATATAATCCTTGTTTACATAAATTACACGTTAAAGATCCCCTGTGAAAAAATAATCTAAATGATATAATTCATGAAATAATATGATGAAGGTTCGGTTTCTAGCCCACAAAGATATTTTTAAGACTCGGAAAAGTTCCCAGAACAAGGGTTGGACAGATACGGTGATTCGCACACCTCCTGTCAGGTGTCAAACCTGGCACTCCACCGGCTATCAAACATATTAGTCTTTGATGAAGCCCCCGTGACTCCAACAACTGGTCTCTCAACTAGTGATCGATTGTTTCGAGATTTAGCAAGGGATGATAGACAATATATTCAATTCGGTGGAAAAGTATTATTAATGTGCGATGGCTTTCATCACAAATTATTTGCACTACCTTACAGTGGCAAAACACGCCTCGGTGGCGTAGTTGACTAACGCGCTAGTTTTGTGTTGAGCCAGACTGCAGAGCACGGGGAGATAGAGGTTCCAATCTCTGTTAGGGGAACTGGAGGTGCTTTTTACTAAATCGTGTTCAACTCTCCCTCCAAGCAAATGTGGGTTCACTTCCTCTAAAATCTACCCTTCCAAATTCTTAATCCATTAGCGTAATTATTACCTAACCGTATAACAAGAACGGGTAGTAAGACGCGGTACTAAATGAATAAATAAATAAATACAGTGTCAAAATTGCATCAGTGGAAAATTGTTTGCCCGAAGGGTCACTGCCTTTGGCCAAAATTGACACAATTTCATCTTTAATAATAATAATATTTAACACCACGTATTACTACCCGTTCGGGTTATACGCTTTAAGTACTAATTTACTCTAATGGATTAGGACTCGGTAAGGTTGAATTAGAGGAAGTGAACCCACATTTGTGTGGAGGGAGAGTGGAAAACCATTTAGGAAAAACCACCCCCAGTTCACCCGACCGATATTCGAACCTCGATCTCCCCGTCCTCAGCAGTAGAGCTCAACACGACAAGCGCGTTAGCCAACTACGCCACCGAGGCGGGTGATTTCATCTTACGATTAGCATACGAGTTTCCAAAGGCGAACACAAACGTGCGTTTTTTTTTTGTTCAAGTTGGTAACTGAACATTGCTCCTCAAGGATATGTATGAACAGCCGGTGTAGTATATGTAGCATTATGGACAAAATATCGAGCGTAATATCGCCCTCAAATCACTCGCTACACAAAACAATTTTGGCTTCCAAAAAGGAAAGACTGTGCCAATATTAGGAGTGAAATCTGCTGGTGATATTTGGAGTTATTACAGTGGGGTTGGGTGGCCTGGTGGTCTAGGGGTAAGGTGTCAGACTTATATGCTGGCGGCCGGGGTTCGATCCCCGGTCCCGGCAAAGATTTATCTGATTACTAAACCCTTCCTTCACCTCTGACAAGACATCTTGTGAATGTGGGGAATGCCAGGTCTCCACCGTGGTTCGGATTCCACGCTAAACTGTAGGTCCTCCATTTTCATCTCACAATCACCCTACCATTACACATTAGCGTAAGTGCGTATAACCCGAACGGGTAGTAAGACGCGGTGCTAATGATAATAATAATAATAATAATAATAATAATAATAATAATAATACAGTGGGGTTGTTAGCGAGGATATCAGTGAAGAGTGTTTCCCTCATAGTTTTTTTTTAACAGTTTGGTAGTACTAGAAGTTAAATACCCACGCACAAACTGGTGCGCAAAGAAAACGCAGTGGTGGTGTTTGGGCTTAATTTGAACAGAGTTTGATAAATGGTACAATAATTTGAGTGCAAAATGCACAATAACACCATTGTTTGTGCAGTATCGACTGGAGAATAATCTCGGAGTAAAATTATCTTCTTCAGAAAACATTTTTCCGTTAAAATTACAAGGCACACAATTTTCGTTGACAGTTGCTTTTGCTATTACCATTAATAGGAGTAAAGGCCAAACGTTTAAAAATGTTGGGATAGTATTTCCTAAACCTGTATTTGTACATGGGCAATTAATTATTATGCACTACACTCAGCTGAGCCCTCTTTTTCAATAATGTAAAAATATTCTTAACTGGAAAAGAAAACAGTTGATGTAGAGAACAATGTGGTTGAAGAATTAACCAATTAAAATATAGCCTACGTAGTCTATTAATTAGCTAACTTCTTCATTAAAGTATATAATTAGTCATAAAAATGTATAATTTAAATATTCATGTTATTCGAATAGTTACATAAAAAATTTAAAAAAATATCTTTTTAGTTAAATTAATTTATGTTCAATTTAAAAATTCACGTTTTAGAAGAAGGAGAATTTTTCGACCAGAACAACTAGTAAATAATATAATAAACTGGCCCAGATAATAATAGGAACGTTAAATCAATTCAATTAAAAATAGCAAGAAAATCGTTAAAATAAGTAATTCGTATAAAAGTGCAATAAGTAAACATTTAATATTATCATTAGGTGTTCTGTCTTACGACAGGTCAGTGAACTTAAACCCCCTCCTTCTTCAGCTCCCAGAATGTTCTTTCTTTCAGGTCATACAATATTTGAATCTTTCCTCTTCCTAAGCTCCTGTTTCCCTCAATCTTACCTTCTATGACGTCGTGAAGAAGACACTTCCTCCTTAAAGATGCGCCCGACCTAGTTTGCTTTACACTAGAGAATCACACCCAAAAATGGTTCTCCTCTCATCAACTATTCTTAGATTATTATTATTATTATTATTATTATTATTATTATTATTATTAGCACCACGTCTTACTACCCGTTCGGGTTATACGCACTTACGCTAATGTGTAATGGTAGGGTGATTGTGAGATGAAATGGAGGACCTACAGTTTAACGTGGGATCCGAACCACGGTGGAGGCCTGGCATTCCCCACATTCACAAGATGTCTTGTCAGAGGTGAAGGAAGGGTTTGGTAATCAGATAAATCTGTGCCGGGACCGAGGATTGAACCCCAGCCGCCAGCACAGAAGTCCGACACCTTACCCCTAGACCGCCAGGTCACCAACTATTCTTAGAACTTCTTTATTTGTCACCCTATATCTCCAGCTAATTTTCTCAAGTTTCTGAAAAACTAGACAAATTAAAAAGCTAATCATGACTATTAATTAAAGTTACTTTTTGCGTCCCTGAACAGAGAGAGAACTTAATCAAATGAGATTATATTTTTTGTTCCAATATATCTTTATATTATAAGAAAAGGAGGTGAAGGGGATCTAAGCGGAAGATGAAGTTGCCGACTGTGAAATCTCAAATAAAACACGCAAATAACTATGTCAGTAAGACAGTTATTTTTGTTGCACCTTGTTGCAGTTCTACTCGTGAGTAATGTAACTGCGGAGAACGTGTTTTTTGGCACATGTAAGCCAAGTGAGTCACCCGGGAATCGTTTTGGATGCTGTGGTCTCAAGTCAAAGAGACTTGAAATTTAACTTCCCATAACTTGGGACTTGAGCTCTGCTTCCCTTCACTATAACTATACTACAATGAGTAGTTCTCCCTGCTAGTCGGTTTGTTTACCTGCCCCCAAATGCTGACATCTGATCTTAGGAAGAAAACTGGTCTAATTAAGCGAGTGGATACGACGGATTGACTCGGAAATCAAAGGTCTGATATGAAACTTATTTTGTTCTAAAATGTGTTTTTTTAATCCTCCATACATATATTAGGGCTTCTTAAACCAAAATAAGTGAATTGGCTTCATGGGGTCTATGGACCGGGCGCAAACAATAACACGCGCCATAGTTTTCCGTTGTACAAAACCTATCTTACAGTTATCGCGGTCACAAAATTTGCTGACAGCTATGTGTTATGGATTTGCCATCGAAGCCTTTGTTTTTAGTATGAGAGCTCTCTTTGATTCAGTTTACTACCACATATTATTATTATTAGCACCGCGTCTTACTACCCGTTCGGGTTATACTCACTTACGCTAGTATGTAATGGTAGGGTGATTGTGAGATGAAATGGAGGACCTACAGTTTAACGTGGAATCCGAACCACGGTGGAGGCCTGGCATTCCTCACATTCACAAGATGTCTTGTCAGAGGTGCAGGAAGGGTTTGGTAATCAGATAAATCTGTGCCGGGACCGAGGATTGAACCCCGGCCGCCAGCACAGAAGTCTGACACCTTACCCCTAGACCGCCAGGTCACCCACAACTACCACGTATCTCTGTGAAGCGGGGTTGTAAGCATGTGTTGCCATCAAATACAAGAATAGAATAGAGTGAATGTCAACGATGACATGCGCGTTGCGTTGCCAAAGACCACTCCATCGTTTCCGCTTCTGACGCAACCAAAACAACAGGAACCTTTTCAATGACTTATACTTTTGAAAATAATTAAAGTTCACTTTTTAACCACATAATTTGGATTTATTCCACTTTTCTAAAGGAAATGACAATTTTTGCATAAAAAGGGAAAGTTAGAGACATTATTAGTTGTGAATATTGTTTTAATATTATGCCCATGTGAATGTAATCAATTTCCACTGCAGTTGAGTAAATTTTATGCAAAGTTCTGTGTGAGAGTATTGCCTTTGTCAAATTCTCAAAGGGGTTAGTGACCCAAAAAAAAAGATTAAAAACCACTTATCTAGGCATATGTTGGTGCGATTCCTTAAACATTATTGTTTACATAGTTTCAAGTGACCAATAGCCAGAGCCGGTTTGCCCACACGAGTGAAACTTGCCGGTAGATAGCGAGTCAGGATAAACTCGATGGTAGCCTTGTCCGGGGGGAGGGAGGGGGAGAACCGCCTCGTGTCGGCGGACAGGAATCGATATCGCAACCCTTACAGCCAACATCCCTCCCACCCCCGCCGTGGTCGTTAGCCGTTCTCCCCCCTCACGTGCAAAGCAACAAGCCTTCATAACAGACGTATTCGCCACCAACAATTACCCGACAAACTACATCCTTTCATCTAGAGACAAATGACCATAGCGGGAACCTTAGATTGAGTTTATAAAAGTTACTACACTTGGAGACCGGAGATGAAAGATTTTCCTATTCTGTTAGAAATATTTATTTAATTTTTTGCAAAAAAAAAATCTCCACCTACTTAAATAAATAAAATGCAATCGAATTATCACATTTTTAAGTCCAACCTTCCGTTTAATGATCCATCCCAAGGATGTTAGCACCAGAAACACTTAAAGTGCGTTACAACAAAGTGATAACAGCAATTCGAGTTCTATTTTCATACGCACGTTTATACTATAGTGCATGGTGGTTGAATGTATCACTGACGTCAGGGCCGCTAAAGACGAGATATGTTAATACTCCGATGTCGTAAGCAAACCTATTACAAAACATCTTCCCTTGTGATTCAATGATACACAAATTTTACCGGTAAATTGAGAATGTATCGAAAAAATAAATTAATCTCTAACTAAGCCTTGTTTAATGTACCCATCCACCGAGGAGTGTATTCGGCAGCCATCACTTTTGATTGAGAGGCAGTATCACTATCGACAGATGTGATAAACAGGATTGTACCCAGAGGAGGAGAGAGGGGCCCTATCTGCAATGTCTCGTGGTGGAGTCCTCCTTACAGGAGATCGATCACAACGAATGTTGTTGACAGCGAATCCCTCTAAAAGCAATTTAAAGTTTATTTAAACTTAATTGGGATTGTATGCGCTACGAATATTATTAGACTCCAATAAGCTTCGAGCCTTGGTATTGAGGATGAATAAAACATATTATATATATATATATATATATGTGTGTGTGTGTGTGTGTGTGATGGGATTCGAACCATATTCACTATCTCAATGTATGGTTCTAAAAGTGAATATAGTGACTTTATGCCAATATTGGATAGTTACTCTATATTATTTGCTATTAAAGTAAAGCCTAAGGGCGATTTGGCTATAAATGCAGATAATTTCAAATTGCGTTATAAATTGAGAGGAGTGGAAAGTGCTATCAAAACGTTTCTAATGTCAAAGATCTGTATCGATGAGATCCTACCTAAATGAATAAAATTAAGGCGGGCATTTATCGACATGTAGGTTTTTAGAAACAGGTAGAATGACATAAAAAAAATGGGGCAGGGGGAGGAATGAAAGCCAGTGAAACTCACTTAGTCTGATTTGCCAGTGACGGAGAGGTTAGGGTTCGAATCAAGGTCGGGTGCACCGGGAGTGTTTTTGGTTTACCTAAATAGTTTCCCACTCTCCCCACAAGTAAATATGAGTACATTTTCTGACAAAATTACCTTTTTACCACCCCTTTAATCAAATACGTAAAGTTCGGACGGATAGGGTCACACACGGAACAAACCTGCAGTGTGAGGTAAGAGGTTGCCACGTTAGTATGATAGTAGTAGGGGTTCAATCTCAACCGGGTGCAATGTTTATACATATTATAATTTCACAATATGGTTAACCAACCTTTATTCAAGAACACGTTGACACGTGCCCTTCAAGTTTATTATATCTTATAACAAAATAATGTTATTGAGTAGGCTATAATGTAGTACTTGAAAGTCACCGTTAGTCGGTTCTGGCACAGGAGCAAGCAACAAAATGTGTTCTGCGCGAAAACCCTTTCTAATCAGAATACCCTACATGAATCGATTAAAAAATGGGCCAAGCGTTGCGAGCGAGGTTTGCATTCCACAGTAAGGACGCCTACCTTGGTATGTGACCCGCAATGAACACTTGATGGGCGGGTTGCTTCCTTCGCTATTCCACGGCGCTATAGCAAGATGTACTTGTGAAGCCTCGTTCGTGTTAAAAAAAATATTAAGAGTTAAGGCTGTGCGTATATTCCATTCACGGTAGGAATTACTCTCTGAAAGGTCTTTTTTCCTACCAATATCCTACTATATAGTAAATTTCTGGTAGGGATAAAGGCCTTTCAGAAGTCAATTCCTACGGTGAATGGAATATACACTCCCTGGCGATGTGTTGAGCTTTTACCCCTCGTTTCTAATCTTATATAAACTAGTAGGTCCCTGCGATCTTGTTGGTAGAACTACATAGTTGTTTAATCAGTTGGAAGGATAGTTGACTAGCATAGTTAGTTTTCCAGTAGGTTTCTCAAATTGGACCGGTGTACCACAAACAACACCACTCCAATTACACTGATCCGTTACATATTTTGTTATTACTCTTGTTGGATATAACCGTATTTAAAGGAAGGAAATCATTTCAATAAATTAGAAGGCCTCTCCTTTTCTTTTTATTTTAGTGTTATTTGTTTTGTGTTAGAGCATGAGTATTTTTGATAATGTATATTTATATAAAGTAACATATTAAAAATAAAAAAGTATTGAATGTTAATTATAATGAATTAAAGTTAAACTAAAATTTCTCTACACATTTATATTTTAATTACTATCCGTTGGGAGCTCTGCTACCGAGATTAATAATTGGCTACACTTATCATGTTCTCTTAGCACCACGTCTTACTACCCGTTCGGGTTATACACTTATGTAATAATTACGCTAAGAATTTTAAGAATTAAAAAGGTTATATTAATAGTAAGGTAATAAGAAGTGTATCCACATTTGCGTCGAGGGAGAGTGGAAAACCATTTAGGGAAACCACCCTCAACACACCCGCCCGAGATTCAAACCTCGATCTCCCAATCATCGGCAGTCTAGCCTACTGCGAGAGTAGCGCGTTAGGCCATGCGACCACCGAAGCGGGTCTTATGTTAATTTCGAATACATGAGCGTCGCAAACGACAACAGATAGTTTTTCATTTCTATTTTTGACCAAGAACCAAGTTCAAGAGGGGTAATATTATTTAATATTGAGGCGCGTAGAATCGAGCCACCATGATAGGTATCTTTAAGAGGCGCTTTATTGAAAACGGTGTCTTGTGCTTGGATGGCATATTAAATAACACTACACACAAATCAGATAATTGCAAATCAATCTACGATAAAATTGGACTTCCCCTCTTTTCCCCCCTGCACGGATTTTCGGGTCCAAGTAGCCTGCGTTTCCCACCAGACTTTCTTAGAAAAGGCCCCCTCCGGGCAGTTCTGGAAATAATAGTGGCAGAGTTAAGTAAAGTTAAAAGGAACAAAGAACAGAGCTAGAGGGTAACAAACGATGTACTTTTCAGAAGCGATGACCTCAAGCGGAGATTAGTTCCGTAACAAGTAGACCAAGTTTAAAGCAAAGGAAAGATCGGACGCACGGATGATGTGGCCGGTGTAAGCGGGAAACATTAGTCCAGGATATTATTAGTCTTAATGCAAGAAGGACTCTAGTAAAGCATCGGCACGCACTCAAGAGAACGGCATCTCTCTGACACCGAACAGCGGTCTAATAATCTCAATGTTGACCAGGAAATCCGTGTCCAAGGATATTAATACTACTTTATTAAACCTCTCAGAACTTAGCTATTTACCAAAGCCTTCACAGAATCAACACCAGTGTTTTTTTAATCCTATCTTAAAAGGGGGAAATAGAATGACGATTAATTAACATATTATGTCAAAAGCCTTTGAATATTTGACACCCTTCTTACTCTGGCCCCTCCCACAAACGTGATTTAAACCTCCCACAAACGTGATTTAAATTTAAACACACATACAAATATATAACATTTTAAATTATATTATATAATTATAGAGTAGACACACGGCCCTATAAGTTATTTAGAAAGACCTGCCTTTTAAAGCTTTTTAAAATCGAATGCCGTAAGACTTAAAAATTTATTTAAAGTAGTTAACTTAAAAAATAAATGGATGCCTCTAGAATCACTTTGGAGTTTGTACTTTCTCGACCTCTTGGCGAGAGAAAGTATTGTGATCGTCAAAAAATCGAACTTTAGATTTTGATAAATGTCTATGCTTCATGACTTATTAAATAAAAATAAATAAAAAGCTTTACATTTTGGATCATTTTATATTTAAGATTAAGATTTCGACCATCGCTGGGCAAGCAAATGATAAATAAGTAGGTTATTATTTATAAACTGTTCATATATATACTCCCTGCAGCTATCTTCGTTTAAAAGAGAATTTTGACTTTTTGATGTTGGCTGCTCTTGCCAAGGCCTGAATAGGCAGTATTTATCTATACAAACAATAAATTAAATACATGCAATCAAATTAATAAACGTCCGAAAAGATACACTAACAAATGCATTTTGATTTGTTCTGACACACACATACACTTCCTAAGAGCGGCATTAACAAAAAGCAACTATAGTAGCCCCGTGGCTTCTTTGGTGCTGACTGACAGCTCACAGCTGACTTCTGACAGTCAACATTTAGGTATAATACCTAAATTTTGACTGTTAGAAGTGACAGCTGCTAAACACATGTTTTTGAAAATCATATGGTTCGGCGTAGGAATACACAATTTGGTCTGGTAACTTTTCAAAGCTTTTAGCTGTCAACTGTGAGCTGTCAGTCAGCACCAAAGAAGCCATGGGGCTACTTTACCTAAAAAATTTCCTAGTCTAAAGATTTCCTAAAAACTTCAGAGCGGCGTTGACAAAGAAATTAAAAAAGCGATGTTGACTAAGAAATTAAAAAAACAGAATGGGCGGCATTGACAAAGAACCACTACCTAAAAATGTCCTAGTCTAAAGATTTCCTGCCACACCGGCTCTTGACACAGGCGGGTTAGGTTTCACTCCAAAGCGGCTGCACAGAATGGGTTTAAACCACTCCTCCAGTCGAATATTGGACCAATTCCAGTGGCATCATTAGAGTCACACCATTGGTGGGAATCAATTATTATTATTATTATTAGCACCGCGTCTTACTACCCGTTCGGGTTATACGCACTTACGCTAATGTGTAATGGTAGGGTGATTGTGAGATGAAATGGAGGACCTACAGTTTAACGTGGAATCCGAACCACGGTGGAGGCCTGGCATTCCCCACATTCACAAGATGTCTTGTCAGAGGTGAAGGAAGGGTTTGGTAATCAGATAAATCTGTGCCGGGACCGAGGATTGAACCCCGGCCGCCAGCACAGAAGTCTGACACCTTACTCCCTAGACCGCCAGGTCACCCAAAGGTGGGAAGCTTTAAATAACTTAGAGTGTCCCAGAACCAGAATTATATTGTTATAATAATGAACCTTTTATATACCCTTATTTTGGTGAAAATTTTTAACATATTTCTTTGCGGCCGACACTGATAAGATAGCATTTTACTTTATTATTTGTTTTATAGGTACTAATAATATCTAACAGCAGTGACAGCTGCAGATAACATGACTTGATGTATGAATATATTAAAGTTGTTTTAGTAACTAACTTCTACTGTTCTTCCTAACAAAATTATACCATACTTCTAACAAACAACGCACATTGTCTTTTTTTTATCCTTTGGTGTTGGAAATGTACCAGCAGAGCTCAGAGGAAAAAATTTGTTGTTTAATGCCGTCCGATTGTTGATGGAAAGATAAAAATATTACACCATCTTGGTGTTAATCAAGGCACCTTTTTTTTCTACAGAGCCAATAATAAGTATTTTGCCTGGTTAAAAAAAACAGGATTTGAAATATTTTGAACATAAGTTGTATACGCCTAACTTAAAACATATTTGGGGGATTGGGGATGAAGGGAGAAATTACATTAAAATATCAGAGGGCTTCATCACCCCCCCCCCCCCTTTAAAGGCTTTGTGACGCTAATGATCAGTACCCAAAATAAATTATATTTTTCAGATTTTTCTACTTTATCCCCCCCTTATATCATCTTACTACCCGTTCGGGCTGTGTAAATTGTAGCTACACTAATGAGGAAAGTATAATTTAAAGTAAATGCACCTACAGTTTGGTGAAAAAAGAGTTAACCCCCATTTAAGAAAAAACAACAACCGGTAAACCGACTGAGATTCCAGCCCTTACCTATGAATTAGATAAATAAACCGTTTATGGTTCGACCACATCAGTAAAAGCTAGGTATGGAACAATGAGCTCAATAAATCTCGTATTCCTTTAACGATGTGTTATCCTGAAGAAGTAATTCCAAGTAATTCCTGGCTCTTATTTTTAAATTGGCATGTTAATGATAGGGTGTGAAAGCGCCTTGAGAGTGCGGGACAGTTAGCGGCTGGTTTACCGAGAAACACAATTCAGGGGCAACTTTGACAAACTTCATCAATTACGAACCAGAAAACAAAGTCCGTATGATATAACGGCAAGTTCCTGTCAGTCGTCAATTTAGTATCTCTAGGTTTTGTTTATCTTAATCCAAGATTAATTCCCAGGTCGATCCAATGTTAACATTACATAATTACTTTCTAGTACGGGTTACACACATGTATGTATTAATGACTATTTGTTAGGGATGAGGAAAGTCTAATTTAGAGGAATTGTAACCGCAATAACGTGGAGAGAGATAATATATATCCCATTCACGGTAGGAATTGACTTCTGAAAGGCCTTTTTCTCCTACCATAAATCTACTATATAGTAGGATATTGGTAGGAAAAAAGACCTTTCAGAGAGTAATTCCTACCGTGAATGGAGTATAAGACAAATGAGCAGAAAACAAGAACCTTGAGTACATCCGACCAAAATTAGAACAACAATCTACCCATCGTCAGCTGTCCAGTCTATTGCGAGTATGACGACTTAGACCATGAGGTCACCGAGGCGGGTGTTAGCATTACGTTCTCAATCAATGTGCAAATATTTTGTTTTAGACAAATCATAATGATGATGCATCCCAAAAAGCGCAATCTCAAAAAATTGAATTGTTTTATTGCCAAAAATAAAGAGAAATAATACTTTTTTTTTATAGTTATCTTTACTTGGAATACCCGGTTTATACCCAAACGAGGGCATTATGGATCAATTATTTTTAACTATAGGTTTTATATGATCCTTCTGGGTATGAACTAGTTAATTTACTTAAAATTAAATTTACTTTTTGTTTTTAATAATTAGCGAGTATTACCTACCGATTATAGTAGATTTCCACTTTTGAGATCTCACTGAGAGAGCAATTCAACGCTCTTGACAAAAGACAAATCTTAGAATTCCCCGAATTCTTCTTTTAAAGAAAAAAAAAGCAATGTTTGGGAATTAATGAAAATAAAATGCAACCAGTCGTGTGCCTCAGCTTGTTTCAATAAATAGTTGAACTTTCCACCTATCAAACGCCGTCCGGTACTCGGCGACGCAAACCAAAGTACATTCTAGAACATCGGATCGAACTCAGATCTAGGTAAATTTTCCGCAAAAAAAGAATAATATCGGCCTCAAAGGACGGTGGCTCACTCGAAGGTGCATTTGAATTATTATCTTAGGATACCTGGTTATAATCCCGCCGAGAGAAGACAACATTTTGATACCCCCCCCCCCCTTGTCGAATTGTTANCCCCCCCCCTTGCTGATTTGTAATTAAAAGAAATATGTAGCAGTTGAACTTAAAAAAATCCAGAATGCTACTTAACCAAACCTTACTGATTGAAAGCTTAAGATAAAAAAGAGAGGTGTTTCGAAAGAAGATCGCCTCCCCGCGGCGAACCCTTAAAACGGCATGGTCGGCTAAGAGTCATTTAAGTTGTTTTGCAAGTAAAAAGTGAATAGAAAAAGTCATGTGAGTTAAATAATAACAAATAACGGACATGTTGATGTGAAATTACGTTTACTCTTTGTGTCAAAAATAGTAAGAGATGTGTACTCTGAAGCTCCTCACCCTATCCCCACCCTCTGGATCATTAGTGAGGGGATTCTTAATATATACACAATCTGGTCTGCTTCAATGATCGAGTGGTCTAACGCGTTACGTCTGCCGGGGATGGGGGCGGGAGGAGATCATGATTCGAACCCGTTTGGGTGCAATGAGGGTGGTTTCCCTCAAAGTGAATGCGAGTGCACGTCCTCTAAATTCAACCCTCCTCGTCCCTAACACATTAGCGTACAGTCCGGTCGGGTAGTAAAACGTGGTGCTGGGACAGCTATAGTTGGATTTTGAAAGAAAATAAAACCCCGTATTTAGCAAGTCTTGTGATCTTCAACTGTCCCTTTACCATGTATATTTTGCCCATTTTAATATTTTTCTGTTGCATATTTGTTTATTCATTGTGGTATCTAGGAGGAAATTTGTAATCTATATTGAAAACGGTCCTTAAGTTGAGTTTAGGGGGACTATTATCGATATTGTTCAAGGGGGAACTACAATAATTAATATACCTTATATATGTGTTTTATTTGTGTACTTTAGAAATCGATGAAATCGTTCATCTACTAGTTGAGCTAGCGATGGTCAAATCCTTTATTGCCAGACAGGCTGAATACATAGTAAGACTCATTCGTCACACATCGCACGGAAGTCCGCCTTTGACTACATCGTCACGTCATATTGTGAAGGCCATAAGACACATTGACCGCTGCAAATGTTGCAACAAGCGTTTCAGTGGAAACAGTCGCGTCCGGAAAACCATCACAAGCTCAGGAGGAGCTAAGCCCTAGTTGCTTCCGAATGGAGGTTAAACAGCCCCCTCCACCAGCATGGTTCTTAACAGGGGTGCAGTGCCCCCTCTATCAGATATGGCAACAAGACCCCCTCTATAGACATGGGTCTGAACGGAGGTATGATGCATCCCCCTGGAAATGTTGATGACGAAAAATACCTTACATAAATTTATTGACGCCAACATCAATTTGGGATCAGCTGTGAATATATTGAGAACAAGTGTCATGAGGGTTTAACAAACTCAAATTTGAAAATATGTACTGTAAACACACACACATATATACACACATAATATTAAATAATGATTGTGTATTATTAAAACAACTTCATATCAAGTTAATTGGTAACAAATATATTCGTTAATGTCAAAAGTGTACAATTTATACATATATGTTAATTTAAAAGTTAATAACATTTGTAAGGTCAAATATTCAAACATATATTAGATAATTGAAATAGAGTTATATTTTAGAGGTAATTGTCTTCAACTACTTTGTTGTATACAAATTCTTATTTGACATATTTGAATGATAAAACAGACGGGTAAAACGCTCAAAAGTGTAATTAAGGTTTAACAAACATATATTTGAAAACATAGAGAATATTGTACGTTGAAAGTGTTAACAACTTGATGTATTGCTAGAACATATTTGCATCTGGTTGAAAAGTTAATCGGTACCGTATCAAATTAATGTCGAAACTAAACACACAAAAAACACATGTGGTGAAAATGTAGTATATTAGAGGGGGGAAATCTTTAGGGGTCTATAATGATAAAATATTCTTGTGTGTGATAGTAACTCAATATTTAAATACTTCAATGGTTTTCAGAAAATATATAATATGTTCATTTAATTTTCTATCATTTTGTTAGTAAATTTGTTAAATAAATTTATAGTCCCCGTAGCATTACAAAACCTTATTTCTAGACATGTATCAAATTTTATAAAAAATATTTTAATTTTTGCCGCTCTTCAGTCTGTGGATTCCGAGGGGCGAGCTCCAAACACTGTCTGATTAATTAATTATGGTCCAGGGTTTGAACCCCCATGCTGGCACGTCGCAGGAGGAGTGTCTGAGACTGCACGCTCTCCTACCCAAAACTCTTGGGGCACACATTAAAAAACTATTAGGCCTGGGGCACACATTAAAAAACTATTAGGCCTGGGGCACACATTAAAATCATAAACCCATGATCAATTGTGGTGGCCTCTGTCGGTGGGCATGGCCTCGGGGGAGGGTGGGGGAATTAACCGGAGGTGGAAGGTAGTTTAATTGACATCACAATACACTCCTCACGGAAAATAACCTCGAGGGAGGGGTATGTGGGTGGGAGAATAGCGGTAAATCAACCGGATGTGGAAAGTAGGTCAATGAACTCTCCAAATCGGGGTCAAAGGTCAAATTGCTGCGGTAGAACATCCACTCTACTCCTTACCCCTGGACCAAAAGAACACCCCTAAGTGCTAAACAACTACAAAACGGTATAAGAGGTATTTTTAGGAAGGAAAAACCCCACCAATGAGCGTAACTGACCGAGAAGTATCTTAATATTGGCCACATAATAGTGAAATTCGATTTATTATAGATACATTCAATTACTGTACATTCGAGCTAAGAGTTTAATGTACCCACAGCGGAGACCGAGAGGCCTTAAGGTTTACCGCAGGGTTGCCACGTTGAGATCAAAGAAATCCTAGTCAAAATATAAGATAATTGAATCACAGGGAAAGGGGCACGTGTAAGGAATTTTAAAATATCTTTGAGCAGTAGAGCCTCGATTGTTCGAGTCACAATTGTTTGAGTTGCGCCCGGAATAAATTATTCTACACAGTGCTGATCAGGAGTAGTAATGATGTCTTAAATGGAACTATGCGGATCGCTTGACAGTCCTTGTGATACAACTTACAGGTTCTAAGGTTTGGGAAATGAAGAAGGAACATTTAAGAATATTTATTTATTACAGGTTGTTAAAAATTTCGATAATATACAGTATTAACATATCTTAGCTACAGAAGACAAAAGAACTCTGACGTCAGTGACATATTCAACCACCAAGCGCTGTAGTCGATACGTGAGTGAAAGGAGATAACTAAAAAACTGTTATTGTTTATTAAAACTAGAAAAACTGTTATTGTTTATTAAAATTAGAAAATCCGTTATTCTTTATTAAAACTAGAAAATCTGTTATTGTTTATTAAAACTAAAAGCTCTGTTATTGTCTATTAAAACAAGAAACACTGTTGTTTTTAATTAAAACAAGAAACTCTGTATTTATTTATCAAAATTAATTTATGGCTTTGATGTTAACGCCCTTAGATGGTGGTGGTTAAAACTATACAAAAGGGATGTAGTGTTGAAGTCGTTCCATTTCAACCTGCGGAAAAATTTCCAAGGAAGGAATTATAGGAAAATGTTCAAAGATTATTTTCCGTCCTACACCTCTAGTTGTCACTATTTTCTTAACACTTACCTCTCTGTTTTTTCCCTCGTTTTTAGGAAGGAATATCTTTATTCTCAGACTCAGATTCAAGTGCAAGTTAATTTAGTTTAATTTTTCATTAAATTTACCAGAAAAAGTTATACCAATGTTGTGTTCGAATATGATGTGTAAGTAATATATAGAGTAGCCAGGTAACCCAATGTATCAGGAGAGAGAGTGATGGGACACTGTTTCAGGAGGAGAGAGAGTGATGGGACACAATTGTTTCAGGAGGAGAGAGAGTGATGGGACACACTGTTTCAGGAGGAGAGAGAGTGATGGGACACACTGTTTCAGGAGGAGAGAGAGTGATGGGACACACTGTTTCAGGAGGAGAGAGAGTGATGGGACACACTGTTTCAGGAGGAGAGAGAGTGATGGGACACAATGTTTAAGGAGGAGAGAGAGTGATGGAACACAATGTTTCAGGAGAGAGAGTGATGGGACACAATGTTTCAGGAGAGAGAGTGATAGGACACAATGTTTCAGGGGAGAGAGTGATGGAACACAATGTTTCAGGAGAAGAGAGAGTGATGGGACACAATGTTTCAGGAGAGAGAGTGATGGGACACAATGAGCTTAGTTCACAAGTTAGCTTTTTCTTCCAGCATTGCAGTAACAGTCGCAAATGTTAATTAATTTTACAGCAGTTTTTTTTAATCCTTGTGTTTTCTAGGTGCATGGCAGCCATGGTGTATTACTGGTGTCTTGTTGGAAGCAGACGTGTTCAGAACGACCGAGCTAAAATCGTGTTGCTTACCGACCAGATCTTTACCATGCGTGTTGGAAGCGACCTCATTATTGTTACGAGTAATTTTTCCTCCTGTTTTGTATTCTTATATACAGTAAGTACAATGTTCATAATACATAATGCCAATATTGTCAATGACGAATCTTGTCTTTTTTTTTATTAAATTTTAATAATATTTTTTTTATCAATTTTTTACTAGTTTTTATAATGTTCATAATAGATCAGTACAAAATTATAATCCAATTTATTCACGTAGCTTAATACATGTGTTCAAGTCTTTTGTCTGTTCTAAGTCTCGGAATATGTTTTCAATTCTTTTAGACAGTTCATGAAGATCTTTCGCAGTCTTGTTGCAGGTTCACCAAATTTCTTAGTTTTAAGTTGTAAAGACGACTCCAACCAAAAAGAAGGCTCCCCCACCATCTCGCCGCCACGTCAGTCGAAGCACCCTATCTGAGGATATCTGAGCCCTTACTATTTATATAACGGGCCAGTTTCATAGTCAAGTTTAGTACGCCTCAAGTGCGGTGCTACACTAAATACAAGACGACACCTTCCTAAACCAAAATGGAATGGGCCCGTTTCCTATGAGAGAACGGCCCATTCCATTCTGGTTTAGGAAGGTGTCGTCTTGTATTTAGTGTAGCACCGCACTTGAGGCGTACTAAATTTGACTATGAAACCGGCCCAACATCTCTGTTACGCAAGTTCTCTAATCGCAATGAAAACTAAAAACCTTCTATTTTATTAAAGCTCACTCTTCAAAACTTGCTAAAATTCCTATCAGGGACATGTGAAGACATACGTTCTTCTGATTGTGGCAGCGTTGAAGTTAACGAGTCCACGAGTTTTGAAAACGTATATCCAGAAGTAGAAAACATTTATATTTCTGAAAACTACTTGTTGGGTCTTGTGTTTATATATGTGGAAATATTTGCGATAGAATAAAAACAAGTGTATGCCATGGTTGACGTGAGTGCTTACTTTTAAGTGAGTTACATTCAGAAGTGTTCTTTATGACAAGAAAATTGTTACTTCAATATTACTGAGTGAGGGCCCTTCAAACATCCTTCCGATTTGGTCGCTAACATTTCAGCTATTGGGTTTGAAGTTATCAATGTAGTAATTGGTGAAATATACGAGGCAATATTTCTAACCTACAAATCCAAAATAAATATGTTGATTAGTATGGTAATTGGTGCGTTTAGAAAATATAGATCTAGTCCTTTAAAAGTATGTGAAACAGGCTATGGAGTTGTTATTGAGAGATGTGTTTTAGTTTTTAGTAAAGTATTGCCAAGCAACAGAATCAAATGATTAAGGAGAAAATGTCAAAAGCTAAACAGAGGTCCTCAGGTACAAAAGATAAGTCATAAAAAAAACTGCATTTTTATAGGCTTACAAACAAAAGTGTTATTTAAATTTAGAGGCCTAAGTAATTAAGTAGCTTTTTATCATTATTTATTTTGTGATCAGCTTATCCATTAATTTGTATTTGAATTACAAGTTATTAGAAATATTACACAGTAGCATATTGTTTCGATAAGGGTAGAAAAACGGTTTGTTCGGGTCAAAATATTGTCTTTATTTTATATTAACCCCTCAATACTAATTATTTATTTAACAAATAAACAAAGGCAGTAAAGGACAAGTGAACCTATAAGATAGTAATGCTAAATTAATAAGTATAGTTAAGAATTGTGTGGCCATAACACGAGAGAATACTGCCCTGCGGTTGGTGGCGGTTGGTCGGGCACGTACTGTGACGTCACGAAACGTACTCCGAGACGTGTGTATCTAGTGTGGCTTGTTTGCGCCAAGGCTGCCTGCGTCCATATGTCTAGCAGAAGGAATATATATGGTTTCCGTTTGCCACACAAGCAAATTAAGTTTCGCATTCTAACCCTGTATTGCGTTATTTGTTCCATGACGCTACGACCTATATCCCATACTTGTTAGGAAAGGTTAGGGGTTTCTAGCCAATGGTCGACGAGTAATACAAAAACATTTATTTGGAACATCTCTCATAATAATCAGCCAGGCGTTTCCAATTAGATTCACTGGTAAATAGTGTAGTGCAGCACGCTGTTTCCATGCCTTTCCTTTATATTAGTTTCCCCTGTTGACTGCAGTTAAGGACAAGGATTGTATTATTCTTAATAAATATTGGCCAAAATGAAACCTACAGTTTGAAATGGTAGTACATAGGGGACCTTGACATTACTGTTAGCTCAAAATCTTTTTTAATAATACATGGAGACCATTCGGAGCACTAATCCTTGAACAAGGTTAAAAGACCGACATAGGTGGACTCCGATTATTCTGATAGCTGTGCAAACAGAACAGGACGACATATGTTGGTTTCCTCCTCGGTGCTGACTGTATCAATAGGGATGCTATAAAAATGGACGAACTGTTTTGGGCAGCTTTTAAAAGTTTCACCGAAAGCAAGTGATGATCCTGTATCAGCGATTCTTTAGAGTCTTCCCCACAAAAGACAAGTATTCTTTTGTTTGACCCAACTACAGTAGCCCCATGGCTTCTTTGGTGCTGACTGACAGCTCACAGCTGACAACTGACAGTCAACATTCAGGCATATACCTAAATTTTGACTGTCAGAAGTGACAGCTGCTAAACACATGTTTTTTTCAGATCATATGGCTTGGCGTAGGGATACATAATTTGATCTGGTAACTTTTCAAAGCTGTCAGCTGTCAGTCAGCACCAAAGAAGCCATGAGGCTACTGTACTCGGTCAGTTAGGCAGCTGTAAAGTTCATTAAGAAAACTGACAAAAATACAAACCAGTGGGCTTTGGTCCGCACCCAATTCACTTCTCCTGTCTTAACTAAGCTTGCCTTTGAGGTTGTCATAATTTTGTACTTCTGCTTCTAATTAAAAAAACCCGAGTATAGATATTTCCGAACTATTCCTTGTAAATTGCAACATTCACTGGAACCGAGACTTCTTCCCCAACTATTTTCTTAGTTGAATAAAGTTTTCTTCACCTCTAATTGAGCCGCGTTTGGCACACAGTATGGTGTTGCACGACGTGGTCCAAAGAGTGTTTGATTCTAACCTTGCACTTACTCTTCTTCTCTTTGACACACAGTCACGTGATGCGTGTGGCTGTCCTCCTATGCACTCTCTATGCCATGTATACTCATCAACAACCAGTACCAGCAGCAAAGGCTTCAAATGTTTCATCTTATCACATAAAACAAACTTTAAAACGTGTATGATGTCAAATTGACTACTAACACTCCAATAATCTATGACACATACCCAATTCATCCGCTTGGATTGATATTAAAAACATGTTTGGTCACTCAGAACACGATGCAAGTTTTAAGGTAGTTTCCAACACGGAACCATACTTGTACCCCGCTCTTGGTCGCCGTAGACGAAGCGGTTTGAATCTCGGCTGCGTGTGTTTGAAAAGGAGTTCTAAATCCTCTCTCGACGCTAATGCTGGGGAATTTAATCCAAGATACACTCCTCTTCCCTCCCCCCCCTTTAATATCAGCCCTTGGGTTAGACGCACTAATAAAAAAATTAATTTGTTAAGAATATTAAAAGTATAAATGTAAGTAGAATTTCAATATTTTATCTTAATTTTTATTTCTATGTTCAAGACAAGGACTATTAAAAACTTGGGTTAGGGATGAGAAAGTAGTTTAAACTTTAGACTAAATACCAGTACACCCATATTAGAGAACCAAAGATAAATCACGTATGTAAGTCCACCCCTATATTTCACGATGCATTCAGCCAGGATTTGCAACGTGATCTCCCCGCCAACGGCAACAAAGTGAGATGTGATTCAGCCAGGATTTGCAACGTGATCTCCCTGCCAACGGCAACAAAGTGAGATGTGATTCAGGCGGGATTTGCAACGTGATCTCCCTGCCAACGGCAACAAAGTGAGATGTGATTCAGCCGGGATTTGCAACGTGATCTCCTTGCCAACGGCAACAAAGTGAGATGTGATTCAGCCGGGATTTGCAACGTGATCTCCCTGCCAACGGCAACAAAGTGAGATGTGATTCAGGCGGGAGGTGATCCGAGAAAATTTCAATGTTTTTTTTGCATTTTTCATGGCAAATATTTTTATTTCGGCAAAATAAATAAAATATTTCTCCGGTAAAAACACAGGAGTTTAATTTTCAACAGACATAGTAATCTCAACAGTCCTTGAACATCTGTCACGAGCAAATTAGCATTTGATGAGAAACTTTTTAAATGAAGAGAGAAAGTTAACATCAAATTCTAGGACATCCTCGACATATATTCAAGGTATACTTTGTCTATGACCATACATTACAAATTAATTTGTGTAATACATCGGGTATTAGTTTTGTGTTATTTAACGGTAGGCAGACCCACCATATCAGTGGACACACGGTTTAAGGTGTCACTCTCACTAAAGTCTGGTTTTTGTAAGTGACAAGAGGTCAAGGTTAGAATCTCAGCGGGGGCGTATTTATTGTAAATTGTTTTTCACTCTCCCTCCACGCAAATAAAGGTAAAATTTCCCTTAATTCCACTTTCCTCCTCAGTGTAAACATGCGGATAGTCTATACGGAAAGTAAGCCGCAGTGAACTAACATAAAACAATAGAGGTCCGATGTTGAATATTATATTCTCTCCAATAGCCTGGCTTCGGAAATTCTAGCCAGAAATGGTTCATCTTCCTCGGGGAGGATAAATCGCTCATCGCCCGCGCTGTATACATACACTAGCGCTGCTCACGTATCTTTACAAATGAGCCCATTCGTTACAACTCACAAAAACAATGTTCAGCCAACACCCACGGGCTCGGAGTATTAAAACTCGTGTGGCTGAAACTAAATTTAGGGAAGTGTTCGATCATACATCATCTCCGGTATAAAGAACATATTCGAGAAGCGTCAGCACGGCCAACTTAAGGGAGCCGCCTAACGGAGCGCCGAGACGCATTGCACAAGTCCAGAAATATCACGTTATTTGAGATATAGTTTGTTATTTCAAAATAGGAGTCACGCCAAAATTGAGTTGAAGGCTATTGGGTCTACAGTAGCTCCATGGCTTCTTTGGTGCTGACTGACAGCTCACAGCTGACTTCTGACAGTCAGAAGTGACAGCTGCTGAACACATGTTTTCGTAGATCATATGGTTCGGCGTAGGGATACATAATTTGGTCTGGTAACTTTTCAAAGCTTTTAGCTGTCAGTCAGCACCAAAGAAGCCACGGGGCTACTGTATATTCCTTTCCTTGCTAAACGAATCCCTAAAACACAGTGCAGTACCCTTGAGGTGACGGAAGGGGAGTGGAGGTCCAGGGGATGAATTTACCCCCTCAAAGATCGCAACAACAACAAAAGTATTAAAAGCCTAAAACATGATAAGTAGTTAAAGCACATATTCTTTATATTGAAACATGACAACTAGACGTGGGCCTCAAGCCCGCGACCTTTGGCTTGGTACGCTAATGCCAGTCCTAAGATCATTGGCTTACTAAGCCAAAGCTCCCGCGTTTGATTCCCTTGTCCAGGTGTCTTTTTTCAATTTAAAGACTATGATACGGCTATAACAGTATTTAACAACTATAACTATATTATCTTGCATATTCAATCCATCAATATAAGTACAGTTGAAATGGAGAGCACATACGATGTGTCGGATGCATATGGGCTACATTTTAATATCATTCTTGCGACTTGGAATGCCAAAGGATAAGACACTTTAAAAGTGCCCTTAAAGTTTAAAATTGAAAACTAAGCACAGAAATAATAGCTATTACACATGATATTCCCTTTCCCTACATTTCTGGGCGTACCACTGCAAAACACTGCGCATGAACATAGTTTATAGGAGAGTTTTATCGCCAAGATCATCAAGAGGATTTAGCTGACAGCGCTAACATTTTCTGGGGTTAGTCTTATGCGCTTAAAACGTCAAAATAGCCTGTATCGGTGCACACGAGAGTAAAAGCGTTAATCTCGTATTATCTGGTTTGTCGAATAACGAGGTGGTGGGGGCTCAAATACCCACCAGGTGTTTCCTAAATGGCTTCCCACTCTTCCCCTTAGCGTATTTGGGTACATTTCTTCTCGATTTTATATTATTTACCAATTTAGTCGAAATTAATACTGGAAGACGTAGAGGACGGGGAAAAAAATTCTACCCCATTAGTCTATATATTTTTAAGCTCGCGTTTTACGAATATCAATTTTGGCAGTTTGAAATTAATATAAAAACAATTCTTCCATTTTGACAGCTGCAAGCCAAATATATTGAATGGTATAAGGAAGTTCAAATTTTAAAGGAAATTTACTCGTATTTAAGTTGAGAGATTCGTGAGAATATTTAGGAAAAAATACTATTCGAGTCCAACCAGTCAGGATTCTAACCCCTGCCTTCCCGTGACCAGCAAATGAGACTAGACGTGTCTTGACATTTAATACGCGTGCCCATTGATGTGGATTGTATGAGCAAGACATCACAGGTATAGAATGAGCGAAAATGATAGGTAAATATGTAGCACCAGCCTGGAGAGAGGACTAGAAATAGATATTCCAAGCGTCTCTTCTCTTCAGAAGCTCATGGCTGTGGACGGGGTTGGATTGCACCATTGTCTTCCAAGTCAGTTTCTTTCTCCCCTTGGTTTGGCCAACCCTGCTGGCTCAGGCCGAATATTGTGTCGACAAGAAAATACTAGCCCTTCTTACCCCTATTCTAAATCTCTGTTCTTCCCAGCCCTTCCCCAACCAAACTTTTGGGACCGCCTGGTTTTGACAGGCGAAACAAAACACTTTGCAAAGAATACATCTTTTTTATTCCCTGTCAGACTCGACTGCCCCCACATTCCCCTAACACCAGGTTTTAATTAAAATAGCGCAAAGAGTTGAAAGCGCTCGACATATTTACGGAGATTGCAGACGTTTACTGAATATTCTCTTTCATTAAAATTCCCATGAAAAATTGTTTCAATGTTTAGTTGTTTTTATCCACGTAAAAACAAGAGATGCAATTACCTTTCAAAAAAAGAGATAAACCTATGCAATAAAATTTCAAGGATGAAAGATGCAATTACCTTTCAAAAAGGGGAGTTGCAAAGACCTAAAAGCAAAGAAGGGAATTTAAAAAGCCTAAAAAGGCGGGCAGATGTAAATAAAAACCTCTAGAAAATAGGTTTTATGTGAGTTCATAAAAGAGGGATGGGGGGG
>CABFVX010002919.1:0-12846 GCA_902151425.1 Timema shepardi | reverse complement strand
GGCACAGATTTATCTGATTACCAAACCCTTCCTTCACCTCTGACAAGACATCTTGTGAATGTGGGGAATGCCAGGCCTCCACCGTGGTTCGGATTCCACGTTAAACTGTAGGTCCTTCATTTCATCTCACAATCACCCTACCATTACACATTAGCGTAAGTGCGTATAACCCGAACGGGTAGTAAGACGCGGTGCTAATAATAATAATAATGATGTAAGACAAACAATCGACAGGTTAAGGGTGAGAGAAAGAAATATAGAAAGATAATGACTCTGGGGTTGATTAAATAATATGCATTTAAACAAAACCACAAGTAAAACTCGCATATTATTTTGAATTAAAAGTATTGAAATATTTTAAACATAAGAGTATAATATTATTTACATTGAAAAATGACATGTGAACACGGAACTCGAATCCGGGACCTTTGGCTTAGTACGACTGACCAGGACTAAGTACTGTGCGAGGTCTTTATATACACGTTTTACCGGGTGCAGAATTGGCTCTTAGCGTGTGATTGTCTTTATATACACGTTTAACCGAGTGCCGAATTGTCTCTTGGCGTGTGATTGTCTTTATATACACGTTTTACCGGGTGCAGAATTGGCTCTTGGCATGTGATTGTCATTATATATCCGTCTAACCGGGTGTAAAATTGGTTCTTGAAGCGTGATTGTATTTTATAGGCCTACCCGTCTGGCCGGGAATTTAATTGGTTCTTAACATGTGATCATGTTATATACTGTTTAACCAGCCATGAAATATGTTCTTAACGCGCGAATTATGTTCCCGATCAGCCGAGCATGAGATGGGCTCTTAGATTGTAATTTTGTGTGTTTTCTTAGCCAATAAACTCCTAGCTGCTATCAACTGTGATTATATATATATATTATTTTTCTCCAATCCTTAAGGATATTCGAGAAAATTTGTTCCAGCGTTTTAAGGGAGATTAGTTCTAGAGCTCTAATACTGCTTATTGGTTGTTTATAACTATTTATAGGATAAACTCAACAACCAGGCCCCAGACCAGTAACTTTAACACTTAACTGATGTATAAATGTTATAATGAATTGACTAAAAGAAAGAATGTTAACATTTAGTTACTATTTGTATTTTATATTATTCTACAGTGTTATATTTATATTCCCCCTTATGTTTATTATATTTTCCTGGATTTAGATTCAAGATTCGAAGGTTGATTCGGATTCGTAAAATAGTAGACTCAACCCAACTCTAATTAACATATACACACGTTAGTTGATACATTCTGTTCACGATAGGTTTTTACCTGGATGACAGTTCGAAAATCATATGTTTAGGTTTTGGGTTGCCAACACTTGTAAAAGATCACAGTTTTGTTATAAATGTAAAGATCTTTAATTACCTGTTATATATTACATTTAAAATAACGTAAACTTAAGTTTTCTCATACTATTTCATTTTTTTAAATAATTTCTTTTTATCCAACTCGAAACAATATTTTAAACATAATTAAAAGTACTTATTTTTTGTTTTGGAACGTTATTGATTTTGTGTAATATAGTGCACACATCAATACCTTTTAATACAGGCATCGTATTTACTTGGAAAAGAGAAAATTGTTGTCATATTTTTACATACAATACACGATTTTATGATTATTTTATCGTATTTTGAAATATTTAACTGAATAAAATATTTTCATCAACTGCGTGTCTGCATCATTGTAAAAAACTTGTTTACCGTTATGTTCAATCATATGGTTTAAATTCGTCAGTCGCCATTTTGAGGCTATGTTCGTTAGAAGTTTTTGTGAAAGTGGTGTGAATATTTTTTTAAGGGGAATAAAACTATAAATAAACTTTGTGTCCGACCTCAAATAAATATATAAATAATATTGTCCTAAATTACTGTGGTTAACTATCACATTAATATATTACCATCTGTTTTCATTACAGTCATCCAAAGTGATAGATGTCAGCTGTTGGCGTAGTGATATATTAGGGATAACTTCTAGTAACATCTTGCTAGCATGTCATTACAACCTTTTTATTGGGAAGTTATATAGAATTAGGCCGCACATTCTCTTACCAAAGGTTTACTCGGCAACGGTTATCAATTCTACAAATATTTTTAGCTTTCGGTGTTTAATTTAAAGCAAAATGTTTTCCTCTTCACACCACTATGAGAACTGTAAAACGACCCCTCTCCCAGCTCTCTGCTTGTATACAGGCTCTAACAATTTAGTGGAAGTAGACCACTATACTAGGCTAAATTTAATTTATTAACAAATTAGTTGCATATTCTGGAAAATTGAAAAACGACACCTGGACACGAGAATCGAACCCGGGACCTCTAACTTAGTACGCCAATGCTCTAACCACTGAGCTATCCAGGAATCGTCCTGTGTCTAGGGTCATTCTTGACTCTTATTTTAAGGCAGAGTCTATGATGGACGTGTGGAAATCGTCGGTTACAAATGTGTGATTTTATTGCGATAACGAGCAATCAGATAACGCAAACAACTTCGACTCGGTATTTGGCTTATTGCTACCACTTGTACAATTATTATAATTGTAAGGGATTGCATATTTAAGAATCAAATAGCCAAAGATATTATATCTATGATATCTAGTTGCGAGTAAATCCTAACTGAAACAAATATAATAGCTTTGGCTATTTGATTCTTAAATTAGTTGCAGTTATCGTACATCTGGTAAATTTGTTTAATGTAATCGATTAGGTCATGTTGAAGCCAAGTAATTGCTTCCTGAGTGCACACGCCATATTGAATGTAGTTCAATGCCGGTCAAGCCTCTTTTAGAGTGTAGACTTGCCGATTATCCCTACTTGAATGATTTGCACCTCAATAATTGGTCAAGAGGACATAATTAATGGGAAGCAGACACCTTCCATTTAGTGATTGATGTAGTTTTCGGAGAGAATCTCTCTATCTCTCCTAAGATCCGGCGAACGTGCTTTAGACGCCACGCTCGGGTATGGGTCCCGGACATCTCATGCGACACAGAATTATCGAGCTTTGGCACGTTACTACAAGAGTTTACTGACACGACTGTCTCCGTGCTTATTAAGGCTTTCGCTAGCAAAGTTCAAACATCCTCAAATTCAGTGTAGACTAGTAGCAATGTTCAATGAATTACATCAAAACACGTTTCTATAATTATATTCCTCGTGTTGCGCGCGCACCCCTTCTCCATAACAAACCTGACAAAACAACGACTGAAGGGAGAGAGAGGGTTAGCGACAGACACGTATTTTATTTGCCGATATTCAATCATAAACAAATCAGGGTTTCCAAAGTGATCCAAACAAAGATTGTAGATTGTGATCTCACAGAAGAAAATCAGAAAATTCGCTAGAAAAATCGACTTTTCAATTAAATATAGAGCTAGGGCTACCATTTTTGCAGACATTCTGGGCTTCTAATCTTTATAGCGTGATTTATCGTTTGTATAAACAAGTTAATCAGTTCTCTAGTAATTTGAATTAGCGGAAATAGAGTTTAAAGTTTTAAAAAATGGGTAAATGGGAAGGCGGTGTTGGGAAGTAGTGGAATTTGGCCTACCTGTGGCGGTGGCAGGAGTGGCGGACCCAAGCGACTGCTGTTGCTGCTGCAGCTGCTGCTGATGTTGCTGGAGCGCCAGCTGTAGTTGCAGTTGATGTTGCACGTGGTGATGCTGTTGTTGCTGCTGTTGCAGTGCTGTCTGCTGTTGTTGCTGCGTCGTCGGGACGGTAGAAGGGAACGGCGAGACGACTTCGGCAACTGCGTAAGGAGCGAAATGACGGACATCAATATCTGCAGACAACCCTGTCCCTGCATGATGCGCCGGCCTTATTCCCAGACTAGGAACAATCCTCGTCTCTAGACCAAGAGTCATCCTCGTCTCTAGACCAAGAGTCATCCTCGTCTCTAGACCAAGAGTCATCCTCGTCTCTAGACCAAGAGTCATCCTCGTCTTTAGACCAAGAGCAATTCTTGTTCCTAGACTACGAACAATCCTTGTCCCTAGACAACGAGCAACCCTTGTTCCTTGACCATGAATAATTCTTGTCCTTAGACCATGTGCCATCTTTGTCCCTAGATTATATATTGTCCTCGTTTCAAAATTTTAATCGCCCGATGATTGTTCGAATTATCATGGAGGTGTCCTGCTGAAAACCTGCGTGTGTGTTGTGTGGGATTAAAAAGTAACATTTAGTTCAAAAAATAATAAGATTGTAAGAGAGACTAGTAAAATAAGGAAATGTATATATTTAAATTACTAAATTAATTTCATTCAGTTTCAAAAATGAGTTCAAACACAGATTACATTTTGTAAATTGATTTTTGTTATTATCTAGTTAATGAAGCAAAATTTACAGCTTAAGTAATAATTTTATTACTTTAAAAAAGTCAATAATGCCTTAAAAGAAAGGTATCCCAATATAATATAATGATTTGTGTGATATTATAAAGGCGCCCCCCCTCTACCCCCAACACGTATCGGTCCATAGTAGCTTTTATTATAAAATAAAAACATAAGTTTTTATCGAGGTTTACAATATAGAAGACACCCCCCCCCCCTCAGCCAAAACACAATCAGGATTCTTGACAGGAGATTTATGTATATATATAATACATAGCGCCGGCCCGCAAACGAGCTATATCAACCGAGTTGACGCCACATTTTGAGGAAGATAGGGCCAACATTTGTGTATAAAGGGTGTCATGTGGTCAGCACAATGAGCCCCCCAGCCATTAATCTAAGTTTTATAAATAGTAGCTGCTGCTACTTTATTTAAGTAGCTCCTCAATTGTCCTCACAAGGCTGAGTTCGACCCCGTCACAGACCCATCGCTTCACAGAAAAATATGTAAGCGCCGGGCAGGGATTGAACCAGAGACCTCTGACCACTAGGCCATACATGCATGCGGTCCTAATTATTATACTGGGGGTGTATCCACGACTGATCTGGTACCGATGTTTACGGCCAGAGCATAAACAGCCTGGTAGCAACCAACGAGCTGAGAATTGTGCACCAATTTTTAATAAGCGAAACGAGTATAACTTCTTAATCAATTGATTTTAACATTTATATGTGAATTAAAATGGACAGCAATTACTAGCTAAAAGTGTATCACGGTAAGTATTTAAAAACTGTTCAGCTATGAAATAAAGAAATACTTAACGGTTTTGGATTGTAAAATACTCTTTAAGTTCTCAAATCAGGCCCGGTACCAGGGGTAAATTGTGGGCCCCCCTCTCTTTGTAATATTCTGCTTCAATGGCGGATGAACCTTATTTGTCTAGGGGCAGCTAGCAAAAAATGATGGATCCTGAAGATTTATCAAAAAGAGATTGACAGAATATCCAATCCCTTTTATCATTTTATTGATGACATTTTTAGATAAAAAATTAACCAGTAGATGTTTTCTATTTTCCCTTTGGCTTTTCTTTCCCTACTGACAGAAATGTATTGCTTTACAGGAGTCTACCTTCCATGATTGCATTTCCTGTCTAATATGTACTAGCCCCCCCTCCCCCTCCTATAAGCTATCCTGTCTACTACTAAGCAATACAATATTTATGAAGAACCATTTGAAGAAAATTTAACTATGTTTGTAGAGATGCAATATTTTATTTGGTAAAACAAAAAAAGTTTTCCGACAACAACTGCAAAAAACACTAGCATTTCCTATATCCCCACCTTAAGAGCGTGCATCAAAGCAGGCGCAACCAAGCTCCCGGCTCGCGTAAGGTATGGAAGTTAAAGGGGAAAGAAATGACGGTGCATTCGTATCCGAATTATTATTATTATTATTATTATTAGCACCGCGTCTTACTACCCGTTCGGGTTATACTCACTTACGCTAATGTGTAATCGTAGGGTTGATTGTGAGATGAAATGGAGGACCTACAGTTTAACGTGGAATCCGAACCACGGTGGAGGCCTGGCATTCCCCACATGTCTTGTCAAAGGTGAAGGGAGGGTTTGGTAATCAGATAAATCTGTGCCGGGACCGAGGATTGAACCCCGGCCGCCAGCATAGAAGTCTCGACACCTTACCCCTAGACCGCCAGGTCACCATCCGAATGATTACTCGAAATTTGACGATGGGGGACCAAACGACAAACTTTCTTGTTAATAACTACAGTATGTCCCCAATAAGACAGAATGAAGATTCGTGCATAATTCTTAGCTGTGAAGGCACTCTAAAATGGTCGAAAACAGCCTTTACAACGCAAATTTTTATCAAAATATAATTTGATATATCAACAATATTCTGTATTAGGAACATCTACTCCATTAATGTTTAATTAGAAATGAGTAATAGTGTTCTACGATTTCGAGCCGACTGCATCCCGAAGTCGATGGTCATGTGATGCACGCATGCGACCCATCTGCGGGGATCTATTTATTTTGTATGTAAAGTCGCAAGAGTACTTATGTCACGACCACTACAACTTTGAAGAGCTGCTCTTATTGTATAATAAGTTTTAAAAAAACTTGAGTTTCCACCGATTAAAAACAACATTTAGTACACCCTATTTAAGACTACTGAATTGACAATCATTTTCACCCCTAGGAAATGTCCGGTAATACATATTATTTGGCTCTAAATTCAATCTTTTACTAAGAAACTCTGTGTTTTGAAAGAGTTGTTTCAAGAAGGTTATTTTGAGACTAGCAGTGTCATTAAAATTTGAACTTAAGAAAGTGCTTGACTTTAACGAATGAATAGAGTATTCAGACTTATTTAAATCAGCGTCGGATGGACCCGTTTCGGATTCATATGTTTCCTTAACTATGAGTGACATTTGTTTGCCAGTGACCACGTGAATTGCAGCCCCCTGGACCTTTCTGTACTTGTGTCATAGTGCAATACACGATTTTTCCTCTGAGGGAGGGGAAGGGTGAACGCTTTTTTTTTTGCTCCAAACAGATAGAAAAAAAAATTATTTTAGTTTCGCTGACCCAGTTTTGGATAAATTTAAAAAATATAATTTAAAATTTAAAATTCCAACTTCAAAGGGGGTTACTAATTTTTAAATTTCAGACCTCTGTGCGGGGTAGATATCACTCTATACTCACGGACGACAAACAAACTCTTAATTTTATTAATATAGATTTATACAACAATTTCATTCTTACCACACAAGTGAGGTAAGCAGGCCATTAAAAGGTTACCCCTTTCCTTTGGACAGTGATACAATTTTATAGTCAGATTAAAAAAAAAGTTTGTATGAACTTATCTATTTTGTAATGTTTATAAAATAAAGTTTTTACAATTAAGATATTTAACATAATCTAGATTGACAACATTTTAGAAAACATTCTAAAACTTTAAATATTGAGTAAGGAGTAGATAGTTAATGAGTTAAGACTTAAACCCCAATCTTACAGTGTAACTTTAAAGTCTTCGTAACTTAAAAGTTTGTAAAGTCTAACTGTTGGTTAAATTTGGCGTTGGGTTTTACAATACTTTGATGTGCTCATCAAGTTACGGGCGGGTGCCTTCCATTAGTTATCACTAAGCTTCTCGGAGAACTAGATTTGTTACAAAGCTTTTGATTGGCTTAATTTGAACCAATTTGTTTAAAGGTATGTGAAGTTATGAGGTTAGGAAAACAGATTAAAGTATAATACGTGTTTATGTTGTTGTTTATAACACGTCATGTTATTCATTTATTATATTCATACATATAAGTTTATACAATATAATGCTTTTTTATGCAAATAAAGATGGGTAGACCTAATCTGTTTATTTTAAACAGGCGTGTATTTTAACGCTATTTTTTAAGCTTCAAAATAATTCACTATCCAAACAGAAGATACATAGTCAATTTTTAGAAACACAATTTAATATTCAAATAAAAACTACACTTAATTAACCAAGGACGTGTAATGGAGGGGAGAAAGAGAAGAAAAAACCACGTCCCATATTAGCCATTCAGGTCTACACATAATAACTTACAAGACGATAAAAACATAGGTAGGCCTACAGCTATTGTCAATAATACTAATAACTATTGACAACGGGAAATAACCTCTCCGAATCGCAAAGAGAAACCACTAAAAAGAATTTAAATATTTTGATATTTACATATTTAGCCTGTAGGGCTAAGGCAAAATAGTTGTAATAAAAGTCGATACCGGGAAACTACTGCCCCGCGTCGTATAAGACTTACAAATCACCCTATAAAAACTTGCCCAAAATAAATGTAGGTATCCCAAACTAAACAGCTATAGAAGGAATAAATTCGACATAGTTATTTTATTATCATCTCGGTGTTGTAAACTGGGAGTAATTTGTTCTTGGAGGCGGTAGGGGGCGGGGGGGGGGAGAAGAGGCCGGGACTGAACAAGAGTCAACTTATGGGTAGGCTGTCACTGTACCATGGACATCAAAGCGGTATATTGATTCTTTGGGAAAGTTAAAACTATAAGACCGCAAATCTGTGATTAGGTAATCATTGGTGAAACATATATTTAATTACAGGTGGCCATTATTAAAAACCGAGAGAATCCATCTCACTCGAATATTAACAATTTCCATAAAATAATAGGCGGAATATGTGATCGTTAAAATGCTAACAAGAAGGTGGACCTCACGTTAACTTTACGGACAATTTAACGAGGACGCTAGCTCTAGCAGAACATTGTAAAATCCAAAGTAGTGGTCGTTAACGCTCAACCTTATGTTAAGCCTTAACGAATATAATAACGTGACATTGTAAGATTGGGCCTTAAAACATTTTATTTGTAAATTTAATACATTTTTATTATAAAGTCATGTTGTTTTAAATATGAATAGTTGAAAAGGTTGTATGATGCTGAAAGACATTTGACAAATTTAATCTTAAAAACCCTTCTACCCTCCTCGGTGGCGTGGTTAGCTAATGCACTGATTTCGTGATGAGCTCGACCGCCAAGGACGAGGAGATCCAGGTTCAAATCTCGCTCGGGTGAGCTGGGGGTTGGTTTCTTAAATGGTTTTCTACTCTCCCCTCACACAAATGCGGGTTCAGTTCCTCTATATTCAACCTTCCTAATTCCTAAACCATTAGTGTAATTTTAGTACATAAGCGTATAACCCGAACGGTTAATAAGACGCGGTGCTAAATAAAATATAAATAAACTTTTGTAACATATTTTCCGATAGTGTAAAAAATACTTCATCGACTCGTATTTTCATATAAAAAAAGTCAATAAATATGCATGCATAAAATATTTATTGAATCTTTTATATGAGACTATGAGTCGAAGTATTTTTCTTTAATCTTCATAAAATTTGTTACAAAAGGGTTTTTAAGATTAGATTTGTCAAGTATATTTCAGCATCATACTACTTTTCCAATTATCCATACTTAAAACAGCATAGCTTTATAATAATAATTTCTTTAATAATAATAATAATAATAATATTTAGCACCGCATCTTACTACCCGTTCGGGTTATACGCTTTAAGTACTAATTACTATAATGAATTAGAAATTGGGAATGTTGAATTAGAGGAAGTGAACCCGCATTTGCGTGGAAAGAGAGTGTAAAACAATTTAGGAAAAAAAAAACAGTTCACCCGACCGAGAATCGAACCTCGATCTCCCTGTCCTCAGCAGTCGAGCTCAACACGACAAGCGCGTTAGCCAACTACGTCACCGAGGCGGGTGCCAGGATTCAAACTCAAGCCACAACTCCCGGGTGAGCCATGCGGTGACATTTATTTTCTATCTGTGAAGTTTCTTATCGGGAAAAAAGAGGTAGTGCTATGACAACATTGTTGTGAACAAAGAGCTAGCATTATCGCCTTACTTTCCAACTCCGCCTGCTCATTCCTTCCCCCCACCTCCTTTCAAACATGTTAAAAATTCCCTGTCAAAATGTTATAGCCAATCCATTCTAGGAGAAGCTTGCTGGTCGAATCATCTTAAGGCTAACAGTAAACTACTACTACTACTGCCACCTGTGAATTCACAAGGAAACCAACGACGCGACCAACTCGACTCGCTGGCGCTAGATGGCAGGTGTGACTCTATAGGAGGTTGCATGTCCACAACAAATAAATAATATTTCACAAGTGATTGGTTCGTTGTGTGGACAAGAAAATATCTTAACTTTCCCTTTCGTGCATGTCAACGAGCGTAGTCACTCCACCCAAAAAAAACACGTACGCCATGCCCAAGAAAAACCCCCAATAGATTATAATTCTACTTGTGACATGAGAAAATTGTCATAAGAGTTCGTTTAAGTTACTTACAGTCTAATTTTCTTTTCATTCATAAAATCTTGGAATTAAATACTTGAATAAATTTTATATGTTTTCTCGTGTTTTTTATTCATGTCTCAATTTATGTTCACAAAAGAAAATAATAAATAACCATACAAACAAACAAACAAACAAAATTTAAAAAGCAAACATTAACAGAATAATACTTTTTCCCACTATACAAAGTTATAAGTTAAAGGTTGGAATGTTTTAAGCAATTTGTATTGGTGTGACCGTACTAAAACCTTATTTGAACGGTCTGTTTTGATTAAATTATTTTTAAAAAACCAGTGAACGTAAGGAATTTAATTGATACTTTAAAAAGTTAGTCCCCTCATTATTACCGTTAATTTAACCAATTTAGTGATTTAAAGTGCTCATTTTAAACCCAAAGTTACCTTATCACACTTAGTTTAGTTCGGAATTTCATTAATGAAAGATTGTGGTTAATTCGACGACAGTGTAGATCTTACTAAATAAGTCTTATAGAATAGAGCGTGCTTTTCGCCTCATAAACGCTGCAGTGATCATTAAAACATTCCAACGAGAATTCATTAAAATGTGAATAGAGATAAAATAAATACAATGATAAATATTTGACATTTGAATTTACACTAACAGTCCCGTGTTTTAGAAAAAATACATTTGTTTTCTTATACTACGGGTCAATTTTCATAAGAAGAGCCTTTTATAAAATACAAACATTTATTAAGCCAATATCACCCGCCTCGGTGGCTTAGTTGGCTAACGAGCTTGTCGTATTGAGTTCGACCGGCGAGGACGGGGAGAGCGAGGTTCGAATCTCGGTCGGGTGAACTAGGGGTGGTTTTCCCCTAAATGGTTTTCCACTCTCTCTCTCTCTCTCTCTCCACGAAAATGCGGGTTCACTTCCTCTAATTCAACCTTCCCCATTCCCAATCCATTAGCGTAATTAGTACTTAAAGCGTATAACCCGAGCGGGTAGTAAGACGCGGTGCTAAATAATAATAATAATAATAAAGCCAATATTGATAACATCTATCAAAAGTGACACCTGTAGATCACTTGGTTTAACGTATGAATACATGTAAGTGTATATAAAAACTACATAGTTTCTTACGATAAAATTTGGACTTCTTTGAGTAATAGCAAAATTTACACGTAATTTAATAATTGCTTCAAAATTTAGTTAGTATTTTGTTTATTTTTGTATTATTAGCAAACCACGGCTGAAAACAATTTGAGGTACGCTTTATTGCTGAAATTTTCGAAATACCTGCCAAGCAAAATAACCAAAGCGCATGCGTCCCAAGATCTCACGTTATTTAAGATAGGGTTTTATTATTATTTTAAAATTGTTTGCATCAAAATGGTGTTGAAAGTTATCTAAGTATACCTCTAGAAATAAAAACTTAACATATAATCATATAATCTTTTTTTTTAATCATGAATTGATTAAATTAGCTCATTTTCAAAGAAGTTTCACGCTAAATATCGCAGATCTGATATCCAACTGGTTAAAAGTATAGATTAAGCTTCCCTCAACGCAAATACAGTAAATTCACACAAACATAATAAATAATTATCAACTAAATTAAGATGGTTTGAGTAGTTTTTAAGCTTAAACACCTCCATTCCCCATTCCCTTCAAATGAACACCAATGAAATCTAAGCAGGATTCTCGTCGTTGAAGGCGAGGACTGGCTGGTCTAAGATGATAACCTCCTCTACAGCCGGACGGTCAAATATACAGTAGCCCCACGGCTTCTTTGGTGCTGACTGGCAGCTCACAGTTGACTTCTGACAGTCAACATTTAGGTATATACCTAAATTTTGACTGTCAAAAGTGACAGCTGCTAAACACATGTTTTTGCTGATCATATGGTTCGGCGTAGGGATACATAATTTGGTCTGGTAACTTTTTAAAGCCGTCAGCACCAAAGAAGTCATGGGGCTACTTTAGGCTCTATAGAGCATTGTAACATGTTGTCGCTAAATATATAGTATGGTAACAGGATTATAACATTCGGGAGCCATTTGGAGGCGGGGTAGATCGTTGAGCAAGAAAGGCAGCGAGTTCATGTTTCTGTTATTGAATTGCTTGTTTCTGATCTTTCAAATGAAGTGGGGCGACTGTTATCTTGAAAGCAATCCTCACCCTTGTTGGCCTTGAGTATAATACATGGTAGGGGGCCGTATTACAGCTGTGCCACGTGTACCTGTTATGACCTGCATTTTAAAATGGTATCGTTAATCCGCCCTAACAATGCCTGGGTCACGAGTTACTTCTAGTAAACAAGGCGTATAGTTCGTTGTACCAACTCTCCTTATAGGATGGTTGTAAATATTTTCTCAAGCCGAGTGGAAAACATCATGTGATGGATAGTAAATCATACACAACAAAATGTTAAGGTAATGTGACCTAACCTAAATTAACCTAAACAAGCCTAGCCTAATACAAGGCAAAAAGATTGGCGTGGTCAAATTCACCTCTACCCGTTAATATATTAAATGTTAAAGTTCTGACCAATTAACGTTGCCCAACTAAACTATGACGATAATCCTCCTGACGAGTGAACGTTGCCCAACTAAACTATGACGATAATCCTCCTGACCAG